>OY740789.1:2594205-2836729 GCA_963514005.1 Raja brachyura
ATCCCCCCTCCTCCATCTAAATTCCAGTGAATACAAGCCCAGTCGACCCATTCTTTCATCATACATCGGTCCCACAAACCCAGGAATAAATCTGGTGAACCCATGCTGCACTCCCTCAATAGCAATAATGTCCTTCCTCAAATTAGGAAACCAAAATTGCACACAATATTCCAGGTGCGGTCTCACAGGGCCCTGTACAACTGCAATAGGACCCCCTTGCTCCTATACGCAATGAAGGCCAACATGCCATTGAAGGTAGAACCTTAGGCCATTCAGCCCATCGAGTCTAATCCACCATTCAATCATGGCTGAACTCTGCCTCCTAATCCTATTTTCCTGCCTTCTCCCCATAACCCTTGACACCTGTTTTAATAAAAAAGTCTATCACTGCCTTAAAAATATCCCCAGACAGCCTCCACAGCCCTCTGTGGCATTGAGTTCCACAGATTAACTACCCCCCCCCTCCCGAGGGGAATGCGGAGGGGGCAGAGCCAGGGGGAGGGGGGAGGGCAGAGCCGGGGGGAGGGGGGAGGGCAGAGCCGGGGGGAGGGGGGAGGGCAGAGCCGGGGGAGGGGGGAAGGGCAGAGCCGGGGGAGGGGGGAGGGGGCAGAGCCGGGGGGAGGGGGAGGGGGCAGAGCCGGGGGGAGGGGGGAGGGGGCAGAGCCGGGGGGAGGGGGGAGGGGGCAGAGCCGGGGGAGGGGGGGAGGGGGCAGAGCCGGGGGGAGGGGGGAGGGGGCAGAGCCGGGGGGAGGGGGGAGGGGGCAGAGCCGGGGGGAGGGGGGAGGGGGCAGAGCCGGGGGGAGGGGGGAGGGGGCAGAGCCGGGGGGAGGGGGGAGGGGGCAGAGCCGGGGGGAGGGAGGAGGGGGCAGAGCCGGGGGGAGGGGGGAGGGGGCAGAGCCGGGGGAGGGGGGAGGGGGCAGAGCCGGGGGGAGGGGGCAGAGCCGGGGGGAGGGGGCAGAGCCGGGGGGAGGGGGGGGGGGCAGAGCCGGGGGGAGGGGGGAGGGGGCAGAGCCGGGGGGAGGGGGGGGGGCAGAGCCGGGGGGAGGGGGGAGGGGGCAGAGCCGGGGGGAGGGGGGAGGGGGCAGAGCCGGGGGGAGGGGGGGAAGGGCAGAGCCGGGGGGAGGGGGGGAAGGGCAGAGCCGGGGGGAGGGGGGGGAAGGGCAGAGCCGGGGGGAGGGGGGGGAAGGGCAGAGCCGGGGGGAGGGGGGGGAAGGGCAGAGCCGGGGGGAGGGGGGGGAGGGCAGAGCCGGGGGGAGGGGGGGGAGGGCAGAGCCGGGGGGAGGGGGGGGGAGGGCAGAGCCGGGGGGAGGGGGGGGAGGGCAGAGCCGGGGGGAGGGGGGGGGAGGGCAGAGCCGGGGGGAGGGGGGGGAAGGGCAGAGCCGGGGGGAGGGGGGGAAGGGCAGAGCCGGGGGAGGGGGGGAAGGGCAGAGCCGGGGGGAGGGGGGGAAGGGCAGAGCCGGGGGGGAGGGGGAAGGGCAGAGCCGGGGGGGAGGGGGAAGGGCAGAGCCGGGGGGGAGGGGGAAGGGCAGAGCCGGGGGGGAGGGGGAAGGGCAGAGCCGGGGGGAGGGGGGGGAAGGGCAGAGCCGGGGGGGAGGGGGAAGGGCAGAGCCGGGGGGGGAGGGGGAAGGGCAGAGCCGGGGGGAGGGGGAAGGGCAGAGCCGGGGGGAGGGGGAAGGGCAGAGCCGGGGGGAGGGGGAAGGGCAGAGCCGGGGGGAGGGGGAAGGGCAGAGCCGGGGGGAGGGGAAGGGCAGAGCCGGGGGGAGGGGGAAGGGCAGAGCCGGGGGGAGGGGGAAGGGCAGAGCCGGGGGGAGGGGCAGAGCCGGGGGGAGGGGCAGAGCCGGGGGGAGGGGCAGAGCCGGGGGGAGGGGCAGAGCCGGGGGGAGGGGCAGAGCCGGGGGGAGGGGCAGAGCCGGGGGGAGGGGCAGAGCCGGGGGGAGGGGCAGAGCCGGGGGGAGGGGCAGAGCCGGGGGGAGGGGCAGAGCCGGGGGGAGGGGCAGAGCCGGGGGGAGGGGCAGAGCCGGGGGGAGGGGCAGAGCCGGGGGGAGGGGGCAGAGCCGGGGGAGGGGGCAGAGCCGGGGGAGGGGGCAGAGCCGGGGGAGGGGGCAGAGCCGGGGGAGGGGGCAGAGCCGGGGGAGGGGGCAGAGCCAGGGGGAGGGGGCAGAGCCAGGGGGAGGGGGCAGAGCCAGGGGGAGGGGGCAGAGCCAGGGGGAGGGGGCAGAGCCAGGGGGAGGGGGCAGAGCCAGGGGGAGGGGGCAGAGCCAGGGGGAGGGGGCAGAGCCAGGGGGAGGGGGCAGAGCCAGGGGGAGGGGGCAGAGCCAGGGGGAGGGGGCAGAGCCAGGGGGAGGGGGCAGAGCCAGGGGGAGGGGGCAGAGCCAGGGGGAGGGGGCAGAGCCAGGGGGAGGGGGCAGAGCCAGGGGGAGGGGGCAGAGCCAGGGGGAGGGGGCAGAGCCAGGGGGAGGGGGCAGAGCCAGGGGGAGGGGGCAGAGTGAGGGGCAATAGGCAGAACAGCCCTGCTCCTTGTCAGAGCAGTGTTTCATTATTGAGGGGACTGCTGGATTCCCAATCACTTCTCAATGGTTGACCAGATTGCTGAGCGTCAGTAAATCAGGCTTCAGATCTGCCGACTATTTTCACCCCTTTATTAACCCTTCCTTACCTGAATCTACCTATCACTTCCTCACCTAAATTTTTTACAGCTTTCTCCACTCTACTCCATCACTGAAACAATGTCCCACCCCAAAACGTTGTATGTCATGGAGTCATCGAGTGATAGTGTGGAAACAGACCCTTTGGCCCAACTTGCCCACACCAACCAACATGTCCCAGCTACCTTATCCCCACCTGCCTGCGCCTGGTCCATATCCCTCCAAACTTGTCCTATCCATGTACCTGTCCAACTGTTTCTTAAACGATGGGATAGTCCCAGCCTCAACTACCTCCTCTGGCAGCTTGTTCCATACACCCACTACCCTCCGTGTGAAATTCCAGCATCCGTCTCAGACTACATTCTATCTTTGTCCCGCCACCTCCCCCGACATCAGCCTGAAGAAGGGTCTCGACCCGAAACGTCGATGATTCCTTCTCTCCAGAGATGCTGCCTCACTCGCTGAGTTACTCCAGCATTTTGTGTCTACCTTGCGCCTTACACTCCAACATCTGCAGTCTCTTATGTCTGCAATTTCAACCCGATTTTGCAGAAGACTGTTTAAGATAATTAGATTTTACTTCCAGTTAAAGTCATATGTTTGGAACAGATTTCTCCCCAAGGACGGTAAAGAGTCATAACAAGAGGAAATAAAATGCACATAATAGAGATGAACAGCGTGTAACCTTGTCCTGGTGAAATGCCCAACCCTCTGGCTGTTTACATTCACCCTGCCAATATGAAACTAGCTGCACACTGGCCCGCTGCATGTTCACAGAGATTACACATGGTTTGCTCTAATCTAGTGTCCACGGTAACTGCAGATTACATCGGCATATCAATCACCACTTCACTCTGAATTAGGAGGAAGTAATAACCGACTCTGGCCACAGCTGCCACGTAGGGATACACACCCAACGCACAAAACAGATTACACTGTTGAATACTTACAAACAGAAATGTTTAAAGGCACATTCTATTTAAAAACCTGTAGTCCTGCTAGTCAATTATCTGATAAAAATGTCAAAATCCCACACTAGCAGATTAAAATCAATCATCAAATCTAACAAACTCTCAAATCCTGCCATAGTAAAAAATACCAAAGGCAGTTGTGTAGAACTAGGGTTGCAAAAGCTGTCAGTAAACGCCAGTCGAGTTAGCCTGCGTGGCCACACCCAGAACAGATCAGCAGATCAAGCTCACATCAGAACTACAGCTTCACCAACTCCTGGTCTTGGGGTTTGTGCACCTCCCCAAGCACAACACGGGCCAGGACACGCGCGTAGTAGCTACAAACAACCTGACCCTCAGGGAAGTACAACACACAATCTTCACAATCGCTTGTCACACAATTGCTGTTAACAATGCAACATTACCACTTCATACGTAAAGGCCCAATAATCAGTGGTTTACAGCACAGAAAGAGGCCAGTTGGCCCAACCTATCCATGCCAACCAAAGCTGCTCTTTAGGTTAATGCCACTGCCAAAAACTCAGTTCATAGTTACATGTAACTGCTCTTCAAACATCAGGTCAAGGTAGTACAGGCTCACCCTACAGACTCTGGGACCTCAGGATTAAAGATTCAGCTGACTGCTCAGAGAGAGAAACACTTGGTTTTTGCCAGCGTTTCCCTTCCTCCCTCTATTACGTGTAAGTGAATCATCATGGGGTTTATGTCCCAGCACATATCTATTGATCACACACCCTGTCTGCGCCCCACACCTGTGGGGAGTAGACTATGGTTTTGTTTTTTGGGAGAAGGGATTCAGTATCCACATGTGAGCTATTCAGGGTGAATTCTTACTTGTACGTCTGGGTTTTGTCCAACCAGATTCCGCAAATGATGGAGCCAACCATTCCAGAGACCACGATGGTGAGCCCAATCCTCCCTGCATTCAGCTCTTCGCCCTGAGAAACAGAGAGGAGTCAGCAACTTCTCCAGCTTACCGCATCAGAACCACTCCTAGCTGGTGGATGGCTCCTCACATTCAGTCGCACACATCCACACACCAGTCTGCACTCAAACACAGCATCAAAGGCCATCAACATCACAACATGACTCATTCCACAAACAAAAATCACACGATTCACCTTTCTTTCTGTCTTCAGTTACTCTTGCTGAAAGTTAATATCTTTAGATTTCTCTACATTAGATCTCTTCAAGATTAATTGGGTTAAGGATCTTCAGCAGAGAAGCATGATCAGACAACTGCTGGGATGGTTTGCTTGAGGTTGTCTACATTTTCAACATCTCTGGCCATCAACATTCAAACAGCAGCTGAGGGAGCAAAGCTCCTGGCTCGCAACTCATTGTCATTCTTGTTGTTTGATCAGATAGCACTGTCAAAGTGCTTCCAAAACACAAAACAACAGCATGAAGTTCACAAATATCTCAAAGACAAACTGTATATACAGACTTCAAGTCAATAGATGGAAAAAAAAGTACAGTATAAGCAAGCAAAGCACTTGGTATCTTTCCTGGTACATTACACAAGGCCTTATTCAAAACCATATCATCATTTCCTGGTTTGTTAAAAAGGGACTCCAGTTCTTTTAGTTGGTCACAGGACATATAAATGGACGTACTTGTGCTTGGACTGGCATCTAGTAGACAAGGCAGACCAAACCAAAAACCTATTGTGGCAATGGTGTGGTAAAATAGCGCCAAGTTTAGACTGAGGCTGCCAATCTCAGAGGCCATGCAGCCGGCCACAGTAAAGGCAGGGGGGGGCAACACTGTGGCCTTGTCATCTCAGACTCTGCAGAACAACGGGGTTAATCTGACAGCTACACCTCGGAGGGAAGTAGCAATACCTACATTCTTAAATGTAAACAATCTGCCCTGGAGAATAAACTCATGAATCTTCTTCATTCCTTCAATGGGGATAATCCACTTGCACAACAGGAATACAGTCACTGTTCATACTCAAGAAAAATAACAAGCAAAGACGTTGCAATTAGTCATTCCTCCAACGTGTCACTAGGTAAAACACATGTCTAAGTAGGAGTGGTAGCTCATTAAACAGGTCATAAACTCCTTTAGAATGGAGGAGATTGGCAGTTTGGATTATTGGACCTGACGTTGATGACATTTCACTGGGATTAATGTCTGCTGGTTGGAGCAGCAGGTGGGATCCTTCTGCATACATTGGAGTTCAGGTCCTCCTTTGTAACACTTCCAAATATGACACACTCTGCTACATCAGGTTTGGTTCCCCTACTGGCAATCGAGAAACCTGGACTACTAATCCAAAAGCATGGCTACTAATTCTACAATGTTGCTGGGAATTTAAATAAATCGGGAACATAAAACAAGTAGAAATCATCTGATGATCTGTTGACTGCAGGCTGAAGGCAAGACTAGGGGAAGGTGGTGAGAATGTGAATATGAGCAAATGGAGAAGATGTGGTTGAGTGGGGCAAATCAGTGAAGGAAATGAAAAACATCCTAAAAGCATTCAGTTGTTTCAGAAGGAACTGCAGATGCTGGAACAATCGAAGGTAGACATAAATGCTGGAGAAACTCAGCAGGTGAGGCAGCATCTATGGAGCGAAGGAAATAGGCAATGTTTCCGGCTGAAACCCTTCTTCAGGCCCGAAACATTGCCTATTTCCTTCGCTCCATAGATGCTGCCACACCCGCTGAGTTTCTCCAGCATTTTTGTCTACCTTCTAAAAGCACCCAGGACATATTAGACAGAGACTGGAAAACTTGGAGAATGGAATCCTTGCAGTATGCAGTGAGGATGACTGTGAGAAACTGTTGGATTATAAAGATATGAATGGATCTAACTTTCAACTAATGTTAACGCATTCCTTGCTATATCCGTTTGGAAATTGAATTCTCACAAAGGCAAAATCTGCTTCAAGACTCTGTCAGCAGTGGGAAGTATGGAGACTGAATAGTGAGGTCAGGTAGAACATTCATTCAGTGTGTCTGCCCCTACCATGCCTACAACTACCCACATTATCACTGCCCCTCTCTAATACACCTCAGGCTAGCAGAAGAAGTAAACACACTACATTTTAAGGATGATTAGAATAAAGGCTAGCATTGGTAACAGTCCTCAGACCTTGGGTAATAAAAATTGTTTGAGTAACATTTGTGTTTAGATGAAAATAAGTCAGCCAGTGAGGCTCGGGGCAGTCCTGATCATGGTGTGGAGGGGTTGGGTCCTGACATTACACACACATCTTTCCAAGGTGACTGACTACTTCTGTGATTTGCTAGAATGAAGAAGAATCACACTTGCGTTAATTCACCACAATCAGTTCTGATTTTAAAACACAGCCTGCTGTAAACCACAGTTAGAAACCCTGTGTCTTGTTCAGGTCCCTACAGTGGTGGGAAAGTGGTTTTAAAAACAACATCTACTCCTGTTGGTAGATTTGAGTTTGTGATCCATTCTGGGTTGAGTAACTGGCTTGTTTAAATTTTACCATTTAAAATGAATTTGAATTGAATGAACCGTTTCATTGCTTCCTACCAGCACTCTTCCAGCTGCGTTGTACGTCTGTAGGAACCAACACAGTAGTACTGTACTCCAGCTACCCGGCATCCGCTGTAAGAATCTGTTTACTGGGTAAGATGACACTATCATTTTGTACAGTGTATGGATGTCCCAAACAGACACTCAGGAGTTGCAGTACAAATTGTAGTCACATCAATTAAACTAAAATAATGAAGGCGTTAGATTTCCTTTTGTTTAATTCCACCATACCAAATCTCTGGCTGTTGAGGATGTGCTGCAGCATCTATCCATGCTGCTTTGCAGGAAGCTGACAGCCCTGGGATTTCCTTCCATCTCTATCGGCAAGCATCTCTTATCCACTAGCAATCTCCTCAGGATTGAACAATCAAGGTGGAGAAATTAGTGGCAAATGCAAGTACAAACGTTGATCCTTTTATTCCATGGCACAGCACATTGATACACCAGCGTGTGTGAGTGTGCTGCCCAGCTGCTCCTCAGTTTACTACATCAGGGCAGATGGTAAGATAGCAGAGGAAAAAGATTGACCACTGAAACCAAGGGCAGCAGAACCTTGACCTCCAGGCACATTTGATAACATACATTGAATAAATTACAATCAGTATTAACATTCTGGTTTCCCTACAAATTGCAGCAAATGCAACAAGATTGTAAAGCAGAATTTGTAATAATGACATTTACACAATCAAATTATTACACATTGTCATCAACACATCCCCAAGACAGATCTGGTATAATGCAGGTTTATTTGTAGGTGAGGGATGTGTGGTCCCGTTAGTTCTTATCATTAGAACATGTATCTGGATACTGGAGATAACAGTGCACAGGCCTATCTAAACAACACATTGACACACCCGTATCAGCATCACCAATGGGCGAGGGAGGAGATGACCAGCACACAGCATGGAAAACAGCGCGTACACAATCACTAATGGTGGGGGGGGGCGGGGGGAGCAAATGGCCAGATGCAGTTGCTGGAGGCTCTCTGATAAGCCTTGCAGGGACAACACCGGTGGAATGAGAATTTGAAGGACAGCAATCAACCAAACATCAATAGTGCTGCGTGAGGGTGTGTGGTTTCTTGAACCTGTGCCACTGAGCTGCCGTGCTGTTTTAACATAGTGAGGGGACATGCACCATGCCCTCTGCCTCAGGAGGAGGCTGGCAGTAATGGTGTGGTGAGCTGCCTAAAAGAGCAAAGTAGAATGTATTGGGGTGAAGGGGGTTCCTGGATTAGATTATAGAAGGCAAGTGGTTGAAGAATGTTGCAGCTGAAAGGTTCTCAAAGATATTAAATGACAAATGCAGAACTAGTGCTCATTCCAGCATGCCTTCCTGTGTAGTCACAAATTGGGAATGTTCAGGTGAATCAGGAGGATGGTTAGGCTACAAGGAGATGATTTTGTTAACTAAATACGATTAGTAGTTATTAGATGTCACAGGTGGAACAGATAGCAGAAGAATATCTTCACTCCTGAAGGTTGCATTGATCTATGAAACAGGATGACACAGGCAAAGACAGGTGGATATTGGATGGAAGAGTTAGAATGACAAGTCGTTTTCAAAAGTTGAACAGCATATTCTCACTCAAATAGTCTTTATGTTCAGCATTCATGGCCTGGACAACATTTCAATACGGCTTTAGAATTACAACTTCATAATGCATCACATGAAGTCTAAATTTCAGTCATAGTTGTAATTCTAATGGAAAAACATGCGTGCCTGGCGCAGGAGGTGAGGGCAGGAATCTCTGGGGGAACCACATGAAGCTTACATCAGTGTATGGAGGGGCCAGATTGCAGCAGTGACATTTAGTGCATTCCTTTGCTTAGTTGTATATAAAACAGTTTGTCTGCAGTGATCAGGCACTGTGATCACAGCTGCTAGGAAGGCAGCAGGAAGGAGCCACAGCAGGGGGACAACGTTCCACATGGGGGTTGGATGGGAACAGGACAGCAGAGCACTCAGCATCCGGATGAAGGTCTCTCCATGCTACTCAACCCAGCTAGTTCCTTAGTCTCCACTCAGTGACGGCAGTTCATGTTCTCAGTAAAGAGTACAGAAATTTGAAAGGACAACTACACATAATTGTGAAAATAATTGATGTAACTTGAAAATGAACAGTGTGTATGTGAAGCTGATGCTTCCCCTGGCCGGCTGATTGGATCAGGCATCAAATCAAATACCAGGGATCAGCCATTCAGATGCAAAGAAATGTCCTCACCAGAGGGTAGTGAGGCTTTGGCAATTTTTATCCTGGGGGAATGTGGAGGATTAATGAAGGAGTACATTCAAGGTGGGAATTGACATGGTTTTAGGGAATCATAGGTAGGAAAGTGGTGCTGATGTAGAAGACCAGCCATGATGTCAAGAGAAAGCACAGCAGGCATGAGGGGCGGAATGGCCTACTCCTACTTCTATTAGTTACAGGAAAGGGCTTGGAGATGATGAAAGTCAGGGAGGACATAGTACGGATTCTGAGCACAATCTCTCACATATTGTAAAAGAGGAAGAGATAACCCAATTAAGCATTGAGCAGTCAGTGTCCCTTGGTGGAGGGAAAGCTGGTAACATAGTGAACCACCACAAGCATTCGCATGTTATTCAAAATAAAGACATTACAGAAGGATAGTAAGTATGTGTCCCGCGGTTGGTACACACGGCAATTAAACACACTTGACTCTCGACATTCTTGTAGTGTTAACAAATAAAACTGCTGTCAGACTGACGGAATAAAAGATCTTTAAGAAGGAGCTGCAGATGCTAGAAAATAGAAGGTAGACAAAAATGCTGGAGAAACTCGGCGGGTGAGGCAGCGTCTATTGAGCAAAAGAAATAGGCAACTTTTTGGGTTGAGACACTTCTTCAGACTGATGTGCGGGTGGGGGGTCAGGAAGAAGAAGAGGCAGAGACAGAGGGCGAAGGGAGAGCTGAGAAGGGGAGGAGAAAGCAGGGACTACCTGAAATTACAGAAGTCAATGTTCATATGGCTGGGGTGCACACTGCCCAAGCGAAATGTGAGGTGCTGCTCCTCCAAATTTACGGTGGTCCTCACTCTGGCTATGGAGGAGGCCCAGGACAGAAAGGTCAGATTTGGAATGGGAGGGGGAGTTGAAGTGCTGAGCCACCAGGAGATCAGGTAGGTTAATGCAAACCAAGCGGAGGTTTTCGGCGAAGCGATCGCCAAGCCTACGCTTGGTCTCACTGATGCAGAGCAGCTGACATCTAGAGCAGCGGATGCAATAGATGAGGTTGGCGGATGCGCAGGTGAACCTCTGCCGCACCTGGAAAGACTGCTTGGGTCCTTGAATGGAGTCAAGGGGGGAGGTAAAGCGACAAGTGTAGCATTTCCTGCAGTTGCAAGGGAAAGTGCCAGGAGAGGGGGTGGTTTGGGTGGGAAGGGACGAATTGACCAGGGAGTTACGGAGGGAGCGGTATATTGCTGTGTTTGGAAAATGAAGCAGGCACAGGTACACGTGGCTCCCTCCCTGGGATGTCAGACCAATCAGCTGTAAACTCTGGGAACAGTGGGCCCATGGCCACTCCATATGAAGAGAGGGCATTGGGGGAGGTACTGAGAATGGAGTCCATGGCATAAACCCCAACTACCCACCTGCCCTGCCAATCTCCTGTCCCACCCGTGGAGTTGTGGCTGTTGCATTGGCCTCATCTGTCACCCCAGAACCCACAGAAAGGGAGTGGAGGCACGTCATCCTCGATCCCAGGGGCTGCCTAAAGGATTACCCACTGAAGAGAACGGGCCCCTCTACCATGTCACTGCAACCACTGAATTGACCAGTCGGCAGGATTTTTTGACAAGTAACAGGTTTAACAAAAAAAATTAAAGCATGAAATAGAAATTAAAATTATGAAACATTTAATCTGATTTACCTGGTTAGGAGTTATCTTCTTCAGCTCTAGGTTAGCATGACAGAAAACAAAGAGTTGCACCACTCTGAGTAATGAATGGACTAGTATATCACAACACAAGAGCTGATGGGGACCTGGATTTACAGGCATGGGTTTACATCTGCCCTTCCCACACTCAACAATCTCAGCACCTGCTTTCATGGGGTGTGGATTGGAACGGCATGCTTTTAGTCTGTGCCTTTACCTCCCCATGTTCCCCTAATGGGGGTACAGTGCTGGGGGATTATAAGGTCATGTGATGAGCAGAATTAGGCCATTTGGCCCATCAAGTCTACTCCGCCATTTAATCATGGCTGAGCTAACTCTTCCTCCTAACCCCATTCTCCTGCCTTCTCCCCATAACCCTTAACCCCCATACCAATCACGAATCTAAGTCTGCCTTAAAAACGTCCATTGGGATATTTCTCCAATGACAGGTAACCCTCTCTACTGCTCCTCCCATTTGTATTCCCTTTGCTACACCCACTATCATCTATTTTCATCTGGCTCCCACTCCCAGCTATTTTCACTTCCTACTATCAGATTCCACAACCTTTTGGCCCCACTATTACTCACCAGTCTGTCTTCCCCTCACTCCCCCTTCCCCACCTGGTTCTATCGGCCTCTACCCCCCCCCCATCCACTTCCAACCATCACCCACCACCCTGACTCCCAACACCCTCTCCCCCACCTTGCCTCATTCTTCCCACCATCCCTTACACCTCCTCCATCTACCCGTCACCTCCTGTCCACCCCTCACCCTATCCCCCTCTCTCAATGTCAGCATGGGATTCCGGCCCGAAACACCGACAGCTCCTCCCCTCTCCCTTCCCCGCCCATAGATGCTGCTGGACCCGCTTACTTCCTCCAAATAACAAGATTTATTTCCCTTCTCATTGAGACATTGGAATCAACAGGCTCATGCCTTGTGACTCAGGAAAGGCCAGGACTATACCCGAGGATACATACGTACCACAGGATGCTGAGCGCGAGGTCGCTGAGATATAGAATATGCCTCAATCAGTTACAATAAGTAAGAGAAGGGCCCAAACGGACAGAGTACGTACTGGGTAATGTGACAGCACCATCTTGTTCAGGAGGGTTGAAACTGAATAATAGGAGCCCGTGTTAATTCCTGTTGATTAAAAAAAAAAAGATTAAAGGAGTTTTCTTTCCTGCATTGTTTAAGTTAGGTTAGTTTATTTGCTGGCTGACCAGAACAATGACAATAGACAATAGACAATAGGTGCAGGAGTAGGCCATTCGGCCCTTTGAGCCAGCACCACCATTCATTGTGATCATGGCTGATCATCCCCAATCAGTACCCCGTTCCTGCTTTCTCCCCATATCCCCCGACTCCGCTATTTTTAAGAGCCCTATCCAGCTCTCTCTTGAAAGCATCCAGAGAACCATCCAGAGAATGCTAATATAAAAGTTTAAACGCGAAAACCCTTAAAATGTCAGGGCAGAAATTTCTACGTGTAATTTTAGAGTGCAGTAAAGAGTCACAAGGATGTTGCCAGGACTGGAGGGATTGAGTTATAAGGCAAGGTTGGATAGACTGGAGCACTAGGGTCTAAGGGGATGACCTTACAGAGGTTTCCAAGATCATGAGCGGAACTGATAAGGTAGACAGTCAGTCTTTTTCTCCCAAGGTAGAGTCACATGCATGGAAACAGGCCCTTCGACCCAATTTATTTATGTTGTCCAAGATGCTACTTCTAAGCTAGTCCCATTCACCAGCGTTTGGCCCATATCCCTCTGAACCTTTCCTACCCATGCACTTTTCCAGGTGTCTTTTAAATGCTGTTATAGTACAGGAGTCTGAAACAAGAGTGCATAGGTTTATGGTGAAAGGTTCAAAGGGGTCCTGAGGAGCAACCGTTTCACAGAGGATGGTGGGTGTATGGAACAAGCTACCACAAGAAATGAGAGCTGGTTACTGTTACTATATTTAAAACAGATACGCAGATAGGAAAGGTTTAAAGGACAGAGGGGAGACTGCAGATGCTGGAATCTGCTGAAGGTTTGTAGGGCAAATGCAAGCAAATGGTAACAGCTCATGAAAGGTAGTCATGGCAGACCATATTCCCTCTGGCGATGAATAACGTTTTATCGTATCTTATTGTAAAGCACCTTAGTCAGCATGGACATGCTCGTGTCCAAAGGCAGACACAAAAAGCTGGAGTAGCTCAGCGGGTCAGGCAGCATCTGTGGAGAACATGGATGGATAGGTGACGTTTCACAGAGTGCTGGAGTAACTCAGCGGGTCAGGCAACATCTGTGGAGAACATGGATAGGTGACATTTCACAGAGTGCTGGAGTAACTCAGCGGGTCAGGCAGCATCTGTGGAGAACATGGATGGATAGGTGACGTTTCACAGAGTGCTGGAGTAACTCAGCGGGTCAGGCAGCATCTGTGGAGAACATGGATAGGTGACATTTCACAGAGTGCTGGAGTAACTCAGCGGGTCAGGCAGCATCTGTGGAGAACATGGATGGATAGGTGACGTTTCACAGAGTGCTGGAGTAACTCAGCGGGTCAGGCAGCATCTGTGGAGAACATGGATAGGTGACATTTCACAGAGTGCTGGAGTAACTCAGCGGGTCAGGCAGCATCTGTGGAGAACATGGATAGGTGACGTTTCACAGAGTGGTGGAGTAACTCAGCGGGTCAGGCAGCATCTGTGGAGAACATGGATAGGTGACGTTTCACAGAGTGCTGGAGTAACTCAGCGGGTCAGGCAGCATCTGTGGAGAACATGGATAGGTGACGTTTCACAGAGTGCTGGAGTAACTCAGCGGGTCAGGCAGCATCTGTGGAGAACATGGATAGGTGACGTTTCACAGAGTGCTGGAGTAACTCAGCGGGTCAGGCAGCATCTGTGGAGAACATGGATAGGTGACGTTTCACAGAGTGCTGGAGTAACTCAGCGGGTCAGGCAGCATCTGTGGAGAACATGGATAGGTGACGTTTCACAGAGTGCTGGAGTAACTCAGTGGGTTAGGCAGCATCCGTGGAGAAAAGAAACACCCGTTTCCAAGCTGTATATTTCCATAAGTCTGGATCAAGCATCTGTAGAAACAGAACGTTAGCATTTCAGGTCCAGAAATTGTGATGAAGTGTGTCCGACCGGAAAGATTAGATGTTTCTCTTTCTGCAGCGGCTGCCTGACCTGCTGAGCTGTTCCAGCATTTTCTATTTATTTTCCAAATGTCTACAATTGCTCCCCACCCACAGATGCCGCTCAACCTGCTGGGTTCTTCCAGCAGTTTTTCTGACGTTTTGATTTCTATCCGTTTCCCATCAAGAGCCACGCATGAAGGCGATTAGTGTACACAAGAGCACTTTTACCACTTTGCTTACTGTGTGCTTGTGGTTACCATGATGAAACCGATCACTCCAATTCTTATATCCTTAACACTTTCATAAAGAGATGCTTTAACAGGTGGCAATTCAATATGGAGAACTGTAACATGATAAGGATGCGAGGAAGAATTTGTGGAGGGCATTTGGATTCTGCCAAAGATTGAATATATCAAAAACAGTATACAGTTTAAGGCCATTTCAGGCCCTTTGGCCCAACTCTCCCATGCCAGCCAAGTTGCCTTCCTGAGTTAGTCCCATTTGCCTGTATTTGTCCCGTATCCCTCAAAATGTTACAAAGAAAATAGGTGGAGTAGGCCATTCGGCCCTTTGAGCCAGCACTGCCATTCAATGTGATCATGGCTGATCATCGACAATTAATACCCCATTCCTGTTTTTGCCCCATATCCCTTGATTCCGCTAGCCCTATGAAATCTATCTAACTCTTTTGAATGCAGTGAATCGGCCTCCACTGCCTTCTGAGGCAGAGAATTCCACAAATTCACACCTCTCTGGGTGAAAAAGGTTTTCCTCAGTCTGTTCTAAATGGCCTACCCCTTATTCTTAAACTGTGACCCTGGTTCTGGACACCCCTAACATCGGGAACATGTTTCCTGCATGTAGCTTGTCCAATCCCTTAATTTTATATGTTTCTATAAGATCCCCTCTCATCCTTCTAAATTCCAGTGAATACAAGCCCAGTCGTTCCAGTCTTTCATCATACGACAGTCCCGCCATCTCAGGAATTAACCTCGTGAACCTAAGCTGCACTCCCTCAATAGCAAGAATGTCCTCCCTCAAATTAGGAGACCAAAAGTGCACACAATACTTCAGGTGCGGTCTCACCAGGGCACTGGACAACTGCAGAAAGACCTCTATGTTCCTATACTCAAATCCTCTTGTAATGAAGGCCAACATGCCAATAGCTTTCTTCACTGCCTGTTGTACCTGAATGTTTACTTTCAGTGGCTGATGTACAAGGACATCTAGGTCTTGTTGCACTTCCCCTTTTTCTAATCTGACACTATTCAGATAATAATCTGCCTTTTTGTTCTTGCCACCAAAGTGGATAACCTCACATTTATCCACATTATACTGCATCTGCCCACTCACCCAACCTGTCCAAGTCACCCTGCATCCTCATAACATCCTCTTCACAGTTCACACTGCCACCCAGCTTTATCTCATCTGCAAATTTGCTAATGTTACTTTTAATTCTTTCATCTAACTCATTAATATATATTGTAAATAGCTGCGGATCCAGCACCGAGACTTGCGGCACCCCACTAGTCACTGCCTGCCATTCTGAAAGGGACCCTTTATTTCCTACTGTTTCCCCGTCTGCCAACCATGTTTCTATCCATGTCAATACCCTACCCCCAATACCATGTGCTGTAATTTTGCCCACTAATCTCCTGTGTGGGACCTTATCAAAGGCTTTCTGAAAGTCCAGATACACTACATCCACTTGTTCTCCCTTATCCATTTTACTTGTTACATCCTCAAAAAATTCCAGAAGATTAGTCAAGCATGATTTCCTCGTCATAAATCCATGCTGACTCGAACCGATCCTGTTACTGCTATCCAAATGTACCATTATTACATCTTTAATAATTGACTCTAGCATCTTCCCCACCACCAATCTCAGGCTAACTGGTCTATAATTCCATGTATTCTCTCTCTCCTTTCTTAAAAAGTGGGTTAACATTAGCTACCTTCCAATCCACAGGAAGTGATCCAGAATCTATAGAACATTCAAAAATGATCACCATTGCGTCCACGATTTCTGCAGCCTCCTCCTTAAGTACCCTGTGATGCAGACCATCAGGCCCGGGGGATTTATCAGCCTTCAGTCCCATCAGTCTATCCAACATTTCCTGACTAATGTGAGTTTCTTACCTTGGCTCCAGGGAAAACAGTTCCAGTCTGTCCAGCCCTTTTAATTCAAGCCCTCTGGTCCTGGCAACATTTGTCCACTTATATAGAAAGGATTGGAAGCAGTCCAAAAGAGATTTAATAAACTTAATCTTGGGATAGAGTCATAGCAGTGTTCAGGAAATGCACAGCATAGAAATGCACAGCATAGAAATAGTCCCTTATTGCCTCCCCACCCTTCCTCTAAGCAGCAGGTAGCTGGGCGAGGAGCTTTGTTATAAGGCGATCTGAAGAAATGGAAATCAAAATCAAAGGATGAAAATAAAGATATCGTTCTCAGGTTCTGCCAAATACACAAAAGGGACAAGCCCAGTACGCAACTTAGTCAGCATGGCAAGATGGGCCAAAGGGCCTGTTTCCGTGCTGTACAGTCAATAACTCTAAAGTGATCACCTTCCTAGTTCTCAGTTCCTCCCGAATGCCTCACTGGAAAGACCTCAGGAATATCTTCAGGTACTGCTGTGATGTTCTCTAAAATCAAACACACAGCACTCCCTCCTCTCTTTTCTTCACCTCTAACACACCTGTAGCATCTGTACCCCGGTATATTGAGGTGCCAGTCCTGTCCCTCTCAGCCCTCAGCCGTGTTTCTGTAATAGGTATAATGTCTCGGTTCTATGTACCAATCATTGCCCTCTCTTACCCATCAAATGAATGCAGTTCAGTCGATCACACCGTCCTCGCTCCCCTACTTGCTTTGACCACGGCTGCTCTGTGTCACTCCCCCTAGCTAGACTAATTTAAACCCTCCTGTGTAGCTCTGGTAAATCTCCGTGCCAGGTCCCCTATGGTCAGCTCATTCAGAGGATTAAGATGCACAGGACCCACAGTAACTTGGATTCAAGTCAGGATAGGTTGGATTAAAGTTGGCTTGGCTTAGAAGACAAAGGGCATCGGTGGAAGGGTTTTTTTTGCATGGAGGTCAGTTCAGCCCTGGAACCTCATATTTGTGATATAAATGATTTAAATGAAAATGTAGGCAGGTTGAGTAGTAAATTTGTAGTTGGCATTAAAAAAGCAAAATCGGTAGAGTTGTTGATGGTGAGGGAGGATTTTAAAGGATTCCGCGGGATATAGATCAGTTAGAAACATAAGCAAAGATTGGCAGACAGTATTAGATGTTGCCCTTTGACAGGTTAAAATAAAAGGAAAGTATACAGCAAACGGCAGGACCTCAACAGCACTGATACACAGAGGGATCATGAGGGCCCCCTCAAGGTTGCAACAAAAGTACATTGAGTGGTGACGAAGGCAGATGCTATGCTTGTCTTCATCGGTGCGTCAGGGCAGCAGGTATACAAATCAGGAAGTTAAATTGCAGCTTTACAAACTGGTTTGGCCACATTTTCAGTATTGTGTTTAAGAAGGAACTGTAGATGCTGGAAAATCTAAGGCAGACAAAAATGCTGGAGAAACTCAGCGGGTGAGGCAGCATCTATGGAGTGAAGGAAATAGGCAATGTTTCGGGCCAAAACCCTTCTTCAGAACTTCTTCTTTAGTATTGTGTGCTAGTTCTGGTTTCCCCATTACAGAAAGGATGTGGAGGCTTTGGAAAGGGTGCAGAGAGGTTTATCTGGAAGTGAAGTGAGTGTTAACATTCAAAGTAAAAACACCAGGAGAGCTTGGAGGGATGAGCAGGATATCAATCCTGGCCTAGTAGTCTGAAAGAGCTGGCAAAGCCATGAAGGGCCAAATGGCCTCCTCCTCTGCTCCAGCATTTCTGATTATCCCCAGTGACTGGGTGGTGACAATGATCTTTGTTTGTAACAGGCAAGATCAGCAACTCATTTGTAATCTGGTTAGTGAAGTAAGAGGAGTATTGTGGGGTAGAAGTGATGTGTTGACTCTTTGGTAGCACTGAACCACAGTGGCACAGTGGATCTTGCCAAGAGCAGACCAGAAAACAGGAAAAAATGAACGTTGCTGCTCCCGAGTTTGGTGAGAATGAAATTCCTGTTCAGAGGAAAAAGAACATGGGATAGTAATAGCAAGACCATGCTGCTGAAGGGGATTAAATGTCATGCTTACATGGGAAAGCCTTGCTGTCAGTTGGCTATAGAGATCCGTCCGCTGTAAGCAGATCACCGGCCAGGTGTTAACTTGATACCAGTGACCAGCTGCCAGGCCAGTTTCAACTGGCTTGTGTCAGAAAGGTATTTTTAGGGAAATATTTGGGAGAGCATGGTGGAGTGTGATGGCATTATGGTAATTCAGAAGCAGGGATTTGGTGCAACAAAAGCTACACAAATTTACATCAGCTTTTATCGTTGTGTGTGGAATGGCAAGAGCAGCATTTATTGCATATCCCTAGATGCCCAGTGAATGAGCGACTAGCCGGGCCACTTCCAAGGGAAGTGGGTGTGGGTGTGGAGTCACATACTGGCCAGAGAGAAAGGACAGGGACTTTATTGCAACATGGTCTGGTGTATTCACCATCACCACTTCATGTCAGCCATTTTTCACTCAGATTTGTTTAATAACCAGGTTAAATTCTCCAGCCACTGAGACGTGGGATTTCTATTTGCAGATCATTGGTCCAGCCCTTGATTTATTAGTCAGTAAAATAACTATATTATAACCATGCCATCGTTCCATTCGAGCTTGTTAACACGCACACTGATGGAATTCTACCAAAACAGGCTTCAGCTTCCTGTAGAAATAGTAACGTACTCTAAAAGGGCAGCCCCTGTGAGACGCCAGATAGGATTGCCAAACCTCCCAGCTGGCTTGAAATTCTCAGAATCGTAGCGTGATCTCCCAACCATAGCTTGCCAGCAGCCTGGGAGATACAATAATTAACAAAGCTTCTCTGTTTTCAACTGGATCGAGTCAGTCAGCATCACTTATCTTTCCAGTTAAAGGAAAATTGCTTCTTTTTGAGCCACTCCTTTGGTCAAATGTTGTCGACGAGGGGACACCACACAGCTGGATAATCGACCTCACTCAACTGTGGAAGTGCTTGACCCCAGGACAGGGCTCAGCTCTGCTGCCAATGATAGAGCTCATCCAGAAAACCCGTTGCCATCTCACAGCGGCCATGGAACACACCTCAGAGACACAAGAGACTGCAGATGCTGCATTCTGGAGCAAAAACAAACACTGCAGGATCTCAGCACATCAGGCAGCATCTGGAAACCCAAAAGAAGGGTTCCAACCTGAAACCTCGACCATCCATTTCCCACTCCTGATGAGGTGAGTTTCCAATGGTCCACAGAATATTTTGACCAGGTGACCAAATGTTTAATATTCAAGGCAGACACAAAATGTTGGGATAACTCAGTGGGACAGGCAGCATCTCCAGAGAGAAGAAACGGGAAATGTTTCTGGTCGAGACCCCTTCTCAAACTGAACGTTACGGGAAAGGGAAAGGAGAGATATAGACGATGATGCACAGAAATATGGAACAAATTAATGAAAGATATGCAAAATAGTAACAATGATAAAGAAAACGGGTCATTGTTAGCTGTATCTAGGCGAGAACATGGGTGGGGGAGGGATAGAGAGAGATGAATTGCAGTAGT
Source organism: Raja brachyura (assembly GCA_963514005.1). The sequence continues at coordinate 2,614,074 of OY740789.1, forward strand.
TACTTGAAGTTAGAGAAATCAATATTCATACGACTGGACTGTAAGCTGCCCAAGCACAATGTGAGATGCTGTTCCTCCAATTTGCATTTAGCCTCACTGACAATGGAGGAGGCCTGGGACAGAAAGGCCAGTGTGGGAATGGGAAGGGGAATTAAAGTGATTAGTAACCGGGAGATCAGGTAGGTCCAGGCAGACTGAGCAAAGGTGTTCAGCAAAACGATCGCCCAGTCTACGTTTGGTCTCACCGATGTATAAGAGTCCACATCTTGAACAACGAATACAGTATATCGGGTTGGAGGAGATGCAAGTGAACCTCTGCCTAACCTGAACAGAGTCGAGGGAGGAGGAATAGGGAGAGGTGCTGTATCTCCTGCCATTGCAGGGAGAGGTACCTGGGGAGGGGGTGATTTAGGTGGAAAGAGATTAGTTAACCAGGGAGGTTTGGAGGTAACGGTCTCTGCGAAAGGTGAAAAGGGGTTGAGGTGGGAAAATGATACTAGTGATGGGATCCCGTTGGAGATAGCGAAAATGTTGGAGGATTATGTGTCATATGCAACAGTTGATGAGGTGAAAGGTAAGGACTAGGGCAGGGGTCGGCAACCAGGTTCTGCACGGGCCAGGACGCAGGTCTGTGAGCAGACAGCGGGCCACATCTATCACGTGTATACATGGATCCTGCCCCCGTCCCGCTCCGGATGGCAGGCATCAAATCACGTGTTCACATAGATCCCGCCCCTTCGAGGGCGCCACCCACAGAACTGGCCCCTAGTTATGGCCACTCACGGCGCGCCTGCGGACCATTGCCTTGGCTCTGTCCTGAAGGTGGTGCTCAAATACTCACACTCACTCATCCACGGCCTATTGACAGCCCCAATCCCGACAGTGAAGCCCAGACACAGAAGGTGCGCGGCCGCACCACCAGCTTAGCGCAGGATACGGTACAGCCAGAGATCGCCACTCGTCAGCGCTCGGCGTCCGAGCTGTTGCGGCCGCCAGCGCAGACCTTCTTGTGTCCTTGCGTCACTGCACCTGGACGTCGCGGCCCCTGGCCCGGGAGGTACCGGAGATGACGGAGGGCTGCGGGTCGGATAATTACAGAGAAAAAAAACCCTTGCAGGCCGGATAATTTCGGGTTACGGGCCGCATTTGGCCCGGGGGCCATAGATTGCCGACCCCTGGACTACGGGGCCTCTGTCCCTGTTGCGACTAGGGGGAGGGGGAGAGGGACCATAGAAACATAGAAAAATAGGTGCAGGAGTAAGCCATTTGGCCCTTCGAGCCAGCACCACCATTCAATATGATCATGGCTGATCATCCAAAATCAGTACTGTGGCGGAGACCCGCAGGAGTCCAGCCAATAACTAGTCGGACACGAGTTGTGTGCACTAGACGTGTTTATTGTCGCCTATACAGCTGCCTACTCCTCGCCGGACATGGGCGTTGCCCCGCCTTAAATACCAATTCCTTTACCAACCCCGTGACTAGTGCCTCCCACACCAAGACGCCGCCCTCTAGAGCCAATGGTTCGGTGTGCCCTTGGGTTGCCACCAGGTGCCGCCACATGAACCCCCCCAGAACCAGAGGCACGGGAGCTTGTTCGGTTCAGGAGAATCTCCGGGAGCCCCGGATGGCGGACGCCCGTGACGGCTCGCTCAGGTCCAAGTGGACCGGTTTCAAAAGAGCCAGAGACACAGTTTCACGCCGGCCTCCCTTGTCTAAATCAAATGTAGTAGGCCCGCGCTGTAGCACGCGAAAGGGACCTTCATACGGGCGCTGCAAGGGCGACCTGTGAGAGTCACGGCGAAGAAAAACGTACGGGTAGCCCATCAGCAGCAGTGGCACATGGGAAGGGGCCACTCCATGACGCAACGTTGGGATGGGAAATAGGGCGCCGACCCTCTCCCGCAAGCGGATCAGCACTGATGACGGGGGTTCCTGGGACCCATCAACAGCAGGGACGGTGAGCGGAGCAACATATACCAACTCCGTGGAGAACGTTGACAGATCCTCCTTGGGGGCCGTCCAAATCCCCAACAGGATCCACGGCATCTTGTCCATCCGCCCAGGGCATGCGAGACGAGCCTTCTGGGCAACCTTCAGACAGCGGTGGAACCGCTCCACCATTTGACTGGGGATGGTTCGCTGTCGCGTGGTGGAGCTATGGCGGACCACAGTTGAGATGCGAACTGGGCGCCCCGGTCTGTGTGTGTGAGTGAATTGGTGGAATATTGTATTGGGGGACCAGCCCTCCCATGTGAAGCTGGGACCCAACGGGTCCCACTTAGTCTAGTGTCCCTCCCTCATCAATTTCCCAGTCGACCCATTCTTTAATCATTTGTCAGTCCCGCCATCCCGGGAATTAACGTGGTGGACAAATGTTGCACTCCCTCAATAGCAAGAATGTCCTTCATCAGATTAGGAGCCCAAAACTACACGCAGTAAGGGCAGAGCTGCGGGGTACCGAGGAGACATGTGTGAGGGCCTGATCAATGATGGAAGAGGGGAACCGCTGTTCCCTGAATAATGAGGACATCTCCAATGTCCTGGTATGGAACACCTCACCTTGGGCGCAGATGCAGTGTAGACGGAGGATTTGGGGATAGAGTCTTTGCAAGAAGCAAGGTGGGAAGAAGTGTAGTCGAGATAGTTGTGAGAGCAAGTGGTTTTGTAATATAAAATGCTCAAGTATTTGAACAGTTTAGAGGACTCCCTGCATATCTCTATAAACCTTTTGCACCCTCTGACCCGCAAATCGCTGTATATATCCAATTCTGACTGATGTTCTGTCTTAATCAGCCTCATGGTCCATTGTCAAATGCCTAGGTTATACTCAATGTCAAAAATGATTTCACGGAAGAGCCTTAAGGCAAGAGATGCAAGAGCCAAACAGGTAGGTTAACATCAAGGAAAACCCCAGCCTCAGTCGTGGGATTCTTTCAGCTGCTGTTCACCCACTTTCCACTCCCCTCCCTCGCCTGGTGCTTCTGCGGGCCTGCAGACTGGAGGAGCCAGAATGACGTGACCCCACCCACCATCCTGCAGCTTGCCAAGTCACAAGGGTTGGCTCAGTTTTCAATCACCTAAGGCGTGGATGTTGAGAGAAGCAACCTATTGGCTTACAACTGGGCCACAGAATTAATATTATTTTCTTTTGTAAAGGGTCAAGGCTCATGGATCCTGGGAAATAAGTGAGTCTCGGTGAAGACCAGATTGTCTATAACCCACAGAGCAATGGATCAAGAGCTGAAAGCCTGTGATTAGTCTCTGTACCTTCAGTTGCAAACCTCTGATTATTTGACAACAACCCAGGTGCTGTGCTGGGTGCGTGAGGTTTTAATGCTATGTATGGACCGAAAAGCTGAGGAGCAAAAACTATATGGAACTATGTAGGAAGTTTACCAAGAAATTAAAATGTGTACAACTCCCTGTTTTCCGTATTTTCTACTAAATTGTGTGTGGCTAATAGGTGTTACTTGTAACAGTGAATTTATCGAAAGCTGGTACTAGCAGAATGCTCTACCTTAGATGTGCTAATCACAAGAAAAACAAATTTGAATAGCAACGGTAAACAAGAGGACCAACAGGAAAATTCAATGCAATTAGCCTGTTGGGTGGGAGAATTGATAAATGAACAGAGGAGAAGCTTACCATAGGTTACAATAAGCAGGAAGAATGGTATACTTTTGATCATCTGCAGAATAGACTGGATATAGGTGTAGTCCTGCGGAGAGTTGGCATGGATAGCTGCTTGTGCTTGGCTTGGTGGAATATCCGGCTTCTCCTGAAACACTGAAAGAAAGGAACGCAATTCGTAATGGACCACACACACACTTAATTCATTATTAAAAACTATGCAACAAACAATCATTGTGATTCATTAAAATCAGAAAGATTTAAAATAGACCTATCCTTTTCTACATTTCAGCTTTGATTGTGCGAACCAAGAGAAAATGTGGAAATAATCAATAATAATATCGTCAAGTATAACAGATGAAAGGTGTTTAAATTAATGTAGATAATTGGCCAGATGGTAGTGAGCAAAGGGGGTAGTGGGAGGTTGTTTTTCGGACTGGAGGCCTGTGACTAGTGGTATGCTTCAGGCATCGTGCTGGGCCTCATTGCTGTTTGTGGTTTATATCAACCAGTTGGATGAGAATGTACAAGGTATGAATAGTTAGTTTGCAGATCACACTGTAATAGGAGATTTTGTAGACAGTGAACATGGTTAACAAGAATGACACAAATTGAGTGTAGTTTAGACAAGTGTGAGGTGTTGCACCTGGTGTTTGGTGATGGTCTGGAGGGCAGACGTCTGAGACTGCTGCGTATCACGCTGGTTTGGGGGCCTTGTGTGCGCATTTATTGTAACGTGTACTGAGGTACAGTGAAAAGCTTTTGCTGCGTGCTATCCAGTCATCATTAGGGTTAGGCACATCTGACCCATTCCCCAACTTATTTCCGAAGATTTGGGAATGGTCTACTCCTGTTCTTATTTCCTTTGATCCCGAGTACTGGGATATTGCAAGGATGAGCAAGCCCCATAAAAAGCTACCTTCCATGGCAAAGCAGACCTTGAATACAATGATCGTTCTGAACTGCAGGGCAATTGTATTTATTTATTCATTCACAGTTCATTTAAGCACCATCATTCTAAGCTCATTTGCATCCAGTGTGTACTCTGCAAACATAATCAGCATTAAACTGTTTTAAAGATTTTAATCTTTGGAACACACACAGGGACTGTGCAGCATAATGCTATGTGGAAGTGTGCCATACTAGCAAAGCCAGCATCAGCGCTAACTCTTGCCCAGAGAAACGTTTCAAGCAGGAGGTCCAGTGGCTGGTTTGATCGCTCCTTACCGAGTATGACGAGAACGAACAGCAGAGTTGCTACTGCAGCAGTGCCATAAAACATGACATTGATGTGATAAGTCAGTTTATCCAGATCATCTATGTTGGGGACCAGGATGGGAGGAACAAGAAACCCCACTGCAACTCCCAGCTGTAGAGGGAAGATGGAGAGAGACATTACCGACCACAAACTTCAACGGGTGCATTACAAATACCAGCAAACACTTGATCCAAGCCACCTGCAACTTGGGAAGACACGAGTAGAATGCACCATTCATAGCATCATTTCTGCCCTATCTTCCAACAATGTGATAAGATATAATAGATCAGATTTCAGGGATTTATCCACCTTTATACACTTTGAGACTACCAATATCTCCTCCTCATAATGTTGTAGAACATCACTTCCCTGAATGCACCTTGTTTTCATGACCTTCACCACGGTTAATGCAGATGAGCAGTATTCATACAAGACCTTGCCCATTCCCCCGGCTCCACACTTAGAAGGCCAGATTGATCCTCAAGGGGCCCTATTCTCTCCCTAGTTCCTTTTTTGCTATTTAAAGTTACAGAATCTTTTGCAACAGAGGGACAGGCCCTTGTCCCGTGCCATGTCCCCTGTTTGCTCTCCCGATTTCCTCCTTGTGTATTTCTATATCGCTGATGTTCAGGCTGCCTGCACCAGATGTTTATCCCCTCCCCCACCTTATCAGCTTTGCCATCCGACCTGCTGAAGGGTGTCAACCCAAAACGTCACCCAGTCCTTCTCTCCAGAGATGCTGCCTGTCCCTCAGAGTTACTCCAGCATTTATTGTCTATCTTCGGTGTAAACCAGCATCTGCAGTTACTTCCAACAACACAAGTGATTATACATTGGTTGCTCTGGAGTTTAGATGAATTGATGGATCGGAATGGTATTTGTGACATCAACACATTAAGGGCAGCAGAGGCAGGAATTCATCAACTGCTCGAGTGCAGGATTTCAGATTGTATGTAGTCTGCTGGTTAGGGCTCTTTGTGACTCTGAGCAAAGGCTGAGAAGTGGGAATCACATCAAATGGTCCAGTTTTGCTTAGCAAGGACATGATGGGTAGAATGGCCTGCCTCCACGCTCTAAATCTCAATGCCCTGGTCTTATTACCATTGCCTACAAAATCATCACATTGACATTTCATCACAGGTACCAGATCGCCTGCTTTTCTTTTGTTCACTCGACCTTTCCCTGCAACATTAAACCCTTTACCTTTCACAGATCTTTCCCTCTGCCTGCTGCGGATTATTCTCAGCACTCTGCATTTAAACGCCCTTGTTCCATACTGCCACATCAAACCATAAGAAGGATCTTAAAAGTTACAGCTAGTGAGAGATTTGATGCATGGTTTTTTAAATATTAAAAGTTTGCTGGGCTCGGGGAGTATCTGTCAAACTGGAAATAAAACAAATAATTCTGAAAGTCAAGGGTCCCATTATATTACCATGACATGCGCCAAAGTGAAAAGAGTGAAAGCCAGTATTAAACCAGCAATTCAACATTCCAGGCCTGACAGGGTGAGATGCAAAGAGTGGATTACATTGCAATATTAAAGGAGTCCTTTACTGTGAGTTTTGTCTGAGAAGGATCTTCAATTGGGACCATGTGGGAGAGAGGAGGCAACCGCTCAGCTGGGTACACCACGGCTCCAACAGTCAGCAGCAGCTATGGCAGAGAGGTGCAAGAGTAATACGAGCAAGGCACTTCAACTTCCCCAAAATTAATCAAGATCACTTTCACGTGAAAGGAGTGGAATTTATGTCTAGCACAGCTTTAAGAGCCAGTGTATAGAGAGTCTAGCAGAGAAGGGGCGAGTCTGGAATTAATCTTAGGGAATGTAAACAAGCGAGTAACCCTAATTTTAAAGTTCAAACCAATTAGGGAAAGGGACAAAGATGGTTGCAAAATTAGGGTCCCAAAATGGGGGAGGGTTGCCAATGAGAGACAGGAGTTGCTGAAGGCAAACTCCATCGGACAGGTGGGAATGATTCAAGAGCACATGGATGAGAGCCGAATGCCAACACCCTCCATTAAAGGCAAAGCCTGACGACAAGTCCACGGAAACCTGCGTGCCGAGCAATAGCGAGGGCTGGATTTTAAAAAAATTACAAAACAGCACAGACATCGGAGCAAGGGAGGGTACCTCAGAAATTGTAGAAAGGGAGTTTAAAGGAATTCAGAGGGCAAAGGGGGCATCAAAATTCACAGGCAAACAAGATTATGGATAATCCCAAATCATTTTACCAGTATGGGCAAGGCTCGAGGATATCCAGGGAAAGAGCAAGGCCTGTTTAAGGGTCACAAGAACAATTTGTGGGTAGAGCCAGATGACATTGGCCTGGCGTTAATCCTTCTTCCAACCCAAAACGTCACCTATCCATGTTCTCCACAGATGCTGCCTGACCCACTGAGTTACTCCAGCACTCTGTGAAACGTCACCTATCCATGTTCTCCACAGATGCTGCCTGACCCACTGAGTTACTCCAGCACTCTGTGAAACGTCACCTATCCATGTTCTCCACAGATGCTGCCTGACCCACTGAGTTACTCCAGCACTCTGTGAAACGTCACCTATCCATGTTCTCCACAGATGCTGCCTGACCCACTGAGTTACTCCAGCAATGCAATTGGTGTGGGCAGGATGGGGGGTGCGGGCGGGGGGGGGGGGGGGGGGGGGGGGGGGGGGGGGAGGAGGGGGGGGGGTGCTGTATCACTGGTACCCGGCCCCAACCGCACACCTTGCTCCAGGACCCGGCTCCAGACTCACTCAGCTGCTCCCGTCCCCAGAGCCTGTCGCGCTCACAGCCCCCACCCGCAAACGCAGCCCGTCCACAAACGCAGCCCGCCCGCACCTGCGGGACACAGCCCACTCTCCGCTGCTTCAACTTTATTCTGGGCAGCTTCCGGACGGGCGGCTTCCGGACGGGCGGCTTCACAGACTCAGCACCGCATCCGGGGATTTATTCTCCAGCGGTTGCCGGAAAGGGCGTTACCTTCATGGTGACCGACAGGAGAGAAGACCAATCTGCTCATGTCACAATTTTTTAAACCTTCATCACTTTTGTAATCTTCCACTGATCGGAAATAAAACTTTGTGCGCTTGGAGCAGAAGAGAACGGCGAGTAAGGTGGCGAAAAATCCTAGCGATATAGGGCACCGTTGTTGTGTAAATGTACAAAAACAACGCAGACCGAAAGTGGTCAATATAAGAGTTTTAGTAATAGTATATAGATAAGATCATGAGGGGAATAGATAGGATGAATGCCGTCTTTTGCCCAGGGTAGGGGAATAATAGGACACAGATTCAAGGTGAGAGGGGAAAGATTTAATAAGAACTAGACTAAGTGGGATCCGTTGGGTCCTAGTCACACGGGAGGCCTGGTCCCCCAATGGAACCCATTCCACCACTCACCCATTCCCCCAACACAATATTCCACCACTCACCCATAGTCCCTAACTGCGCAAGTGCAGCTCATTTCCCCTCATCCCCAGGCAGTCCCTCCCCCTCCTCTTCATGTGTGGGAGGAGAGGGGAGGGTGCGGAGGGGAGGGGGGGGGTGTGAGGTGAAGGGGAGGGGGGGTGTGTGGAGTGGGATGGGAGGAGTGGAGGGGGGGATGTGTGTGGGCAGGGGGAGGGGGGAGAGCTCGCAGAAAAGACAGGAGGAGAGAGGAGTATCACGGGGGAGGGGGGCAGGAGCCAGGGAGGGGGACCAGAGCGGAAGGGGCTGGAGCTGGCGGTGTGATGGAGACTCACAGCGGGCGTTGGTCATTCTCCTCTGCCGGGATCAGAGATTCTGCTTTCCATTTGGCGACATTGGCGATATCTCCAACTCCGCGCAGCTTTCGGTCCCTCCGAAAATTGTGTCCGGTTGGAGACCTCCGTCGGCCATCCTCAGCTCCAGTAAAGACGCGATGGCGCAGGAAGGGGCGGACCATCCCGTGGAGTGACAGAAGAGACCAATCCGCGCGGCGCTGACTGGCAGGAGAGGAGATCAATCTGCGCACGTTAAACCTCGCTAACTTTTACAATATATACCACTGATCGGAATAAAACCTTTCCCACACGCAGCAAAAAATTGAGAATGATGAGCGAGCTGGCAAAAAAGTCATAGCACTATCGAGCAACGTTTTTGTGCAAATAGAAAAACCTTGCAAATCGGAAAAGCACAAGATCAGAGTTTTAGTTATGTATAGATAATAAAATGTAATAAGAATCTGAGGGGCAAATTTTTTACTCAAAGGGTGGCAGATATGCAAGGGGAGTTGTCAGAAGAGTTAGTTTAGACAGGTACCACAACAGCATTTAAAGAACAATTGGATATAAATATATATTTATATATCATAAACAGCAGCAGAACTCCACTGGTCATAAACCTCCAGCTAGAATAACACCCTTCCACCGCAACCCTCTTACTATCGGTAAACCAGTTCTAAATCCACATGACCAAGTCACTGTTAACACCAAGCCTCTTAATCTTCTGGATCGCCTACCATGGGGGGGGTTTACAAATGCCTTACTAAAATTAATGTAGACAACATCAACTGCCCACACCTATGGCGAGGGAACACACAAAGACCTTTGTTTATCGTGCCATCTCCTCTCTTGTCTCTCTCAATGATCTGAGATAGATCTCATCCGGCCCTAGGGTTTTATCCACCTCAACAACTCCCTTCTTAATCTCAAACTGCCTTTGCATATTAGTAATCTCCACATTGACTCCATGACTCATAGTCCTCCATGTCCTTCTCCTTTGTGAAAACAGATGCAAAGTATTTGTTTAGTACCAAACCTACATCCCCAAACTCCAATCACAAATTCCCTCCTTTGTCTGTGTGGTCCTATCATCCCCCTGGTTACCCTCTTGTTTTTTTGATACAAAAAACGTTTGGATTTCCTTTAATCCTGCAAATGTCATGGCCTCCTCTAATCAGCCATTTGAATACTTCCCCCCTTGCTTTACTTTCCTTGCTCCCTGCACATGGCAACATAATTAGATAAGAGTTGCAGAGATGACAAGGGCAAGTTGTTTTCTGAACAACAGAGAGGTGGGGGCCTGGAAGGTGCTGTCAGGGATGGTGGTGGAGGCAGATACAATAGTGGTGTTTAAGAGACGTCTATACAGGCACATGGATAATAAGTAAATTGAAGGGATTTGGATCACGTGGGCAGAAGGGATTATTTTAATTTGCTATCATGTACGTTCCAAACTAAGGGCCTGTTTCCTGTGCTATACCGTTCTATGTTAAACTCTGGATGAGGCAGGTGAATAGTGGAGACCCCCCAAGGGGCTCAAAGGTTCAGTGCTGGGACCACTGCTTTTTGGGTTTAATATGAGGCTCAACACTACCTCCTCAGTAGATGACTGGGAACACATTTAATTCAAGCATATACACACAGGGTTTGAATCGTTCAATTTCATAGACAGATGCACCCGCAATCCAAATCGTAACACACTGGTTTGCAATGAAACAAAGTACTCAAGGAACTCAGCAGGACAGGCAGCATCTGTGAACGGGATGGACAGAAGATGTTTTAGGATAATAGACAATAGGTGCAGGAGTAGGCCATTTCGCTCTTCGAGCCAGCACCGCCATTCAATGTGATCATGGCTGATCATCCCCAATCAGTACCCCGTTCCTGCCTTCTCCCCATATCCCCTGACTCCACTATCTTTAAGAGCCCTATCTAGCTCTCTTGACAGTATCCAGAGAACCGGCCTCCACCGCCCTCTGAGGCAGAGAATTCCACAGACTCACAACTCTGTGTGAAAAAGTGTTTCCTTGTCTCCGTTCTAAATGGCTTACCCCTTATTCTTAAAGGGGTCAGCCATAAAGGGATGAGACCCTTCTTGTCCAATTCCCTCCTCAGATGTTGCCTGATCTGCTGAGCCTCCAGCACTCCATATGTTGCTCAATTCCAGCATCTGCAGCCTCTTGAGTGTCCAATGTAACTGGTTTAACTGGTCTAAGGGACTTATCTGTCAACTAATCAATGGTCTGAATCTTATATGTCTGCACTGCTCACACAAACTCGCTCCTTTCCATTCATCACTTATCCAATCTATTATTAAATATTGTCGTGGGCTTGCTTCAGTCAGATTTCTGCTCTCAATGACACCTGCTGAGGAACACATTTGGCAATCTTAAACAGGTCCACTGCTCCATAAACATGTATAAGCAGGCTCAGCTCTAACAAACAAATGCACAGTCACCACTCCCTGCCTTAGCTCACACGAGATGCCACGTAGATTGATTGCAGTCATTGCTCACTGTATTAAAGGCTCAATAAAGTCATAATTATTCAGGAGGAGAAAAAATCGAAACAAAAGCTACATGTTGGAATGATAACTCTGTAATGGTTGATCACTTTGCACTGCACATAAAATGTGGTGTAAATGTCAAGATACCACGATTTTAATCGCCTGTAAACATTAATCGGGGTCACCTAGACCCTGAACTGGAACATGATACTTTTGGTTAGCAAAGCACTCGAGACAAAGTCATGGATCAGTAACCAGAGTTTGACAATTGCCTGTTCAGAGTTATAGTTCAGACTAGGTGGAAACATTAAAATAATGGAACACCTGGAAAAGCACAATCTGCCTGTCAGCAGCCAAAGGGCCTGCCACAGAGCCTCTGCAACACGTGGTACTTTAGAGTAACATAGAAAATAGGTGCAGGAGGAGGCCATTTGGCCCTTCGAGCCTGCACCCTGCAATTCATTGTGATCATGGCTGATCATCCACAATCAGTAACCCGTGCCTGCTTTTCCCCATATTCCTTGATTCCACTAGTCCCAAGAGCTCTATATAACTCTCTTTTAAATTCATCCAATAAATTGGCCTCCACTGCCTTCTGTGGCAGAGAATTCCACTCTCCACTGTGGCAGAGAATTCCACAAATTCACAATTCTCTGGGTGAGAAAGTTTTTTCTCATCTCAGTTTTAAATGGCCTCTCCTTTATTCTTAGACTGCGTGCCTGGTTCTGGACTCCCCCAACATGTGGGAACACTTTCCTGCATCTAGCTTGTCCAGTCATTTTATACATATCTATAAGATCCCCTCTCATCCTTCTCAAATCCAGGGAATACGAGCCCAATATTTCCTCATACGACAGTCCCGCCATCCCAGGGATTAACCTCATGAACCCACGCTGCACTGCCTCAATAGCAAGGACGTCCTTCCTTAAATTAGGAGACCAAAACTGCACACAATACTCCACGGCCCTATACAACTGCAGAATGATCTCTTTACTCCTATACTCAAATCCTCTTGTTATGAAGGCCATCATGCCATTAGCTGTACTGCATGTTTACTTTCTGCTTCCTATTTTGTCCTCTCCACCACCTCTCCAGAGGAGTTTCATCTTTTAAACTTTAACTCTGACATCATTAGTCTTTACTCCATGTCCTATACTTCCAAAAGCATCAGAGAAAATGATAAAAATGCTGGTGCATGCCTCGAAATTTTCAATTTTCCTTTTGAGCCCCAAGTTGCACATTAATTTTCCCTATAACCTATTCTCCCACATTCCTTTCAACTCCCCAAACTCTACCACTCACCTACATTAGCGCCTAATTAAGCTACCAGGTCATGCCTCTTTAGGATATAGGAGGAACCCAGAACACCCAGGGCAAACCCACGTGGTCAGAGGGAGAACTCCGCATAGACAGCAGCAGAGGCCAGGATTCCTCTCAACATGTGGGTACAGTATAACCAGAGCACATTCATAACATCTACTCTGGGGGGAAAAAAAAAATCTTACTATCTACCCTATCCACGGCCCTCATAATTGTGGACATCGCAGTCAGGACTCCCTTGGGCCTCGTCTGCTCCACAGAAAACAAACCCAGTCCACCTGATCTCTCCTCATGTGAAAGATTTAATCCCTGTCAACATCCTAAAGGGCTTGTCCTACAAGCATGCAACTCCATGCGATGAGCGCGACCTAACGTGGTCGCTTGAGCCGTCCGGCGTCGCGGGGCCGGTCCCACTTCGATCGTCGGAGCCATGCGGAATTGTGCGGAGTTCGTCCCGACATCGCGCGGGGCTCCGAAAAACTGACTATGTTCAAAAATTCTGCGCGGCAACGGCTTGTCGGCTCGCAGTCGCCTCAACGCATTACACACCGTCTCGAAGTCGTGCCTCCGTGAACCTATCTGTAGGTGCCTCCGTGACCCTCTATGTGTGTGGCTCCATGGCCCTCTGTGTGTGTGCCTCTGTGCCCCTCTGTCCTGGCGGACTTACCTGAAGACTTCGCTCCAAGTTCGCCTCACTTTGCACCGCGTTGCGCCACTCACCCGACTCCACGCGGCCCTCGCTGCCGGTTTGGTCGCGCTTGCCGCATGCAGGTGCATGCTGATGGGAACGGCCCTGTGCAGGGGATCACCCGACTTCCGCTCGGCCCCCGCTTCTAGTTTGATCGCGCTCATCGCATGGAGTCGGATGCTGGTAGGACAGGCCCTTAAAGCTTCTCCAAAGCATCTTGTCCTTGCTGCACTGCCCGACTGATTGTGCACCAATTTACCAAGACTTTGCCACTGTCACTGCGGATCCTCACAAACCCCCTATCCAAACATTCCAGTTACTTTCCTGTCATTTCTGTATTTTCTTCAATGGCGAAGGTAGACACAAATTGCTGGAGTCACTCAGCGGGACAGGCAGCATCTCTGGAGAGAAGGAATGGGTGATGTTTCGGGTCGAGGCCCTTCTTCAGACTTCAATGTCACCTCTCCTGAGGCTCATTCCATGTTCCGGTCTCTCAGACACTCGGCTAAATTCTTTAGCTGGACACTCCTTCCTAGCTCATTCCTTCCCATCCTGAAGCTCTATTACTCCTCCTCCCCCCCCCCCCCAATAGTTTTCAGAGAAACCCCCCTTCCCAACAAATTAATTGATCTATCTAACCTTCCTTTCTGCTTCAAACATCTCAATGCTTTCTCAAAATCAGACATTGAAGGAACTTTGAAGATTATCTTCAAACAAAAAATGAACCGGAGTAACTGTGAAACATATTTTGAAAAGTGAAGAAACAAGGAACTGCAGAATGTACTTCAGATGCTGTTTGACAGAAAAAGACAAAGTGCTAGAATAACTCAGCAGATCAGGCAGAAACCCTGGAGAATATGGATAGGTGATTTTTCGGGTTGGGACCCTTCTTCAGACAAGAACTGTGGATTCTGGTTTACCAAAAAAAAAGTAAGTGCTGGAGTAAGTCAGTGAGTCAAGCAGCATCTCTGGTGGACATGGATAGGTGAGACATCAGAGTCTGAAGGGCCCTGTCAACATCATCTATCCTTCACCTCTAGAGATGCTTCTGACCCACTTGTTTTTTGAAAAGCAATGATATTCTGCTACAAATGCTTGATTCAAATTAGTCTGGCTACATCAAAGAGATGCAATTAAAATTCTATTTACATCATAGTCTCTTATTACTGAAAACTCAAATGCTTGCAAACATCTAAATTTTCAGTAGGTGGCTTAGCATTTGCCATGAGCATAACTTGTACCTTTCACCATCAAGGGCCAGATATGATCTGAAGCAATGCATCTGATCAACAATCTGCACCAGTTTGAGGAAAGGTCTCGACCCGAAACGTCACCTATTCCTTTTCTCCAGAGATGCTGCCTGTCCTGCTCAGTTACTCCAGCTTTCTGTGTCAGTCTTCGGTTTAAACCAGCACCTGCATTCCTCCCTGCACATTTAATCTGTACCAAGGATCAGCTTCCCAACATTACATTTCCTTCTCGAAACAATACTCTTGAAATAGGTTGTGGTTTTGCAAGAGGCCTTGGCATCCAGAAAATGGCAATTAACAGGGTTTCAAAAGTCAGCCTTCAAGCAATTTAGAAATAGCTGTCAGGAAGGTATTGTGACAAAACAGATTAAAGGTTAAACAACATGACTGGTGAGTCATTAATCTCAATTATCAACGCTGTGAATGACCCTACAAATCAGCTTCCCGATTGGAAATAATTGTTAACCAACCCGCCCCGCCCCCCCCCCCCCCCCCCCCAAACAGTTCCCCAACCTGACTACAAATTCTCCTAACTAATGGTCATTTTGACAAACAGCCAGACAACTAAAGCCCACCCCAACCTGCCCTTCCATGCCTGTGCCAAAACAGCAGACCAATGCTTGTCACCAGAAATCAAAGTAATTTGAATTATTTAGCTGCAAGATGCTCAACCAAAAATCACAGCAGCACTGTGGTGCAACTCATAGCGCTGCTGCCTCCCAGGTCCATCCTGGCCTCCAATGCTGACTGAGGTATGCACACAGTAATTGCGTGGTGTCCCTCACATAAGTACTACAGGCTGGTACAGACCTGGTATGCCGAAAACCCTGTTGCTGTGTTTCCTGATTACAGCATGGGCAGAGACCAACAGTAATTCCCTGCTTTCCGAATGCTTCAGAGATCTGGACTATCTACAGCAGGTGAAGTATCACAACACCGTCTCTGCACAATCCTCGAACTTTACTGGAAGGTAATGTGAACCAACGTGCTCTGCCAGGCCTACATCCCCCCTAGTCAGCCTTTGTCAGACCAAGATCTCCGCAAGTCAAGCTGTGCCAGACTGACATCTCCCCAGGTCAGGCTGTCAAGAAGGGTCTCGACCCGAAACGTCACCTATTCCTTCTCTCCAGAAATGCTGATTGTCCCAGTTACTCCAGCACTTTGTGTCTATCTTTGGTGGAAACCAGCATCTGCAGTTCCTTCCCCCACCCGCATCTTCCCAGGTGAGACTCTGCCTGGACAACATCTCCCCTGGTCCAAAGCCCAGGTTACACTCACTCAGCACATATGCCCAGCACCAGAATCTTAAAACAGTTCCAGAGCTCTACTGGAGGAAGGAATTACCAGGAAAACAGTGGAAGAAAGACGGATACAAACAAAGCTTCCTTGAAAAAAATGCATCATCCCCACAGACTCCTGGGCATCCCAGGTCCATGACCACCCAAAGTGGGGGAGTAGCAGGGTGGCAAGTCCATGCACAATAGCCATGTCCCACAGTACGAGTAAATTCCAAGAGCTCTCCCGAGTTTGCCCCGATTCGAACTCGGAGATTTACGGTAATGGCCACTCGTCGGTACTCGGGGCTCTCGTGGACACTTTTCAACTTGTTGAAAAATCTTCACGAGTCTTCCTGTGCTTACCTGCCGTTAGTGAGTCTTCCCAAGTGCCTGCCATTAGCGCAACGAGCCACTAAGAGACGTCTCCGAGCTCCGACGTACCAGCTACGTTCATTCTCCGTGCTTACCGCGAATTTGATTTTTTTAAAACTCGGGAGAGCTCTTGGAATGAACTCGTACCGTGGGACAGGGCTTTTAGGAGCACAGGTCCTGTATTTTTTTTGTGCATAAACTTAAACCACCGACCGACCCGCCCTGTCTCCACCAAATATCCAATCATGGAAGAATCTGTGCTCCCACTTGGGCTTCAGCCACATGCCTTGAATGGAATTAAGTAACCATTTTGTCCTTGTACTAGAAACTAGACCTTGATTAGGTCTCAGTTAGTTTTGCAAGTTTTTAAATCACATGCCACATGAGATGATTCCGTTTTTTTGAAAGGATAGAGAACAAATACAATTACAAATTAAAGTCAATTTATCAAGACATTCATTTATGATTAAATTATTAGCCCATGCTAGGTTTATGATGAGAGGGGGAGCATTTGAAGGAGATGTGAGTGTTCAGCTGCACTCCGGGGGAGAGAGGGGGGGGAGGGGGCGCGGGCCAGAGGGGGCGCGGGCCAGAGGGGGCGCGGGCCAGAGGGGGCGCGGGCCAGAGGGGGCGCGGGCCAGAGGGGGCGCGCGCGTGCGTGTGCCCTTATTTTGATTGCGATTTCCATGCCTGATCTATAGGAGAGGAAGGATGCTGGTGAGCAGGCTGGAGTCTCACTTCCCATGCCCTCGGAAGCACTCTGGGCGTTCCAAGGTCGGCTGCAGGAGGCGCCCCAGAGCATGGAGTTGCTGGAGATGCCCCAATGCATGGCGCGGATCAGCTGGAGATACTCCAATGCATGGCGTTAAATGACAGCTGCAGGGGGTGCCCCAGTGCATGGTGTGGAGCGGCAGGAGGTGTCCAGTGCATGGCGTGGAGTTGTAGCTGCTGTAGGTGCCCCAGTGCATGGGGTGGAGGGGCAGCTGTCATTTACAAGGTGCCCTTGTACATGGCGTGGAGCAGCAGCTGCTGTGGGTGCCCCAGTGCATGGTGTGGTCATGGCTGAAGGAGGTGCCCCAGAGCATGGTGTGGCCGTGGCTGCGGGAGACGAGGGGGTGGCACGCTCGCAGGTCGGGATGTCAGTGGAGTGGGCATCTGGAGAACTTACAGTACCCTGGGGCTCGTGTGGAACAGGTTGCTCCACAGAGGTCAATCAGCAGAGCAGACGTGGCCTGCAATGGCATGGAGCAGCTGTGGAGAACAATGACAAGCCAGGCAGACCCAACACCGACCCAGTGCCACCGCCAGAGTCGGTTAAGCCAAGGTACGACTGTATTTATAAGGCCAGCACAGTGACACAACTGATAGACCCACTGCCTTACTGCGCCAGAGACCTGGGTTCAATCTTGACCTCGGGGTGCCTGTGTGGAGTTAGTGTGCTCTTTCTATGACCATGTGGGTTTCCTCCAAGCGCTCCGGTTTCCTCTCACATTCCAAAGATATGTGGGTTTGTAGCTTAATTTGCCTCTGTAAATTGTCCCTAGTGTGTAGGGAGTGGATGAGAAAGTAGGATAGCATAGAACTAGTGTCAAGGGGTGATCGATGGTTGGCGTGGACTCTGTGGGCTGAAGGACTGCCATAAATGAAAACTGGAAAGTTGAAGCGTACAAGGTGGCGCCGGAAATTGGGAACTCTGCACTGCTTCAGTGATTTTTTAATCTGTTATTCTTATACTACAATCATTGCATTCTTATACATGTACATGGTTGTGCATTTACTGAATTCAATGCAAAACAAACACTTTCATTGTATCTAGGTACATGACAATAAAGTACCATTGAACAATTGGGTACTGTGTTCAGATTTGGTTGCACAGTTGTAGGAATGGTGCCATTGAGGTAGAAAGCAGTTAGAGACATTCTATAAGAATGTTGCCAAACAAGAATGTAAAGGGCTGAAATGTGGGACAGGTTTGGTGGGATAGGAATTGGAGTCAGAATCATAACGCATTTCAGCACAGGCCCATCGGCCCTCCTTGTCCATGCTGATCAAGTCTGAATAATGGGCTAGATGCATTTGCCTTTACTTTATCTTGGTCCATCTATATAATTAAAAGTCTCATCTTGATCACTTCCTGTCTGCGCTGTATATTGATTTTAGAAAAAACGATACCCTGTATCGCTGTGATTTTTGGCCATCTTACCCACAGTCCTCCTCTGCTGAGCCAGGGTGGGGATGGGGTAAAAGGAGTGAATGAATAATGTTAATATAATAGCGTGCGTGTGTGCGCCTGTGGCCGCAGGCTGCCCCCCTGCATTGAGTCTAGTACATAACTAAAACTCTCATCTTGCTATCTTCCGGTTTGTGCAGTCTTTCGATTTGCGCAAAAACAGTTTGTGATAGCGTTACGATTTTTCGCAAGTTCGCTCACCATTCTCCTATTTTCGTTCCTAAGTTTCATTCCGATCGGTTGAATGTCGTAAAAGTTAGCGAGGTTTATAAAATTTTAAAAACTGCGTGTGCACAGATTGATCTCTTCTCCTGCCGTTCAGCGCCGCACGGATTAGTCTCTTCCCCTGTCACTCACCGGGATAGTCCACCCCTTCCTGCGCCATCGCATCTTTACTGGAGCTCAGGATAGCCGGCGGAGGTTTCCAAACGGACACAATTTACGGAGGGATCCCGAGCAGCCCAGCCCCGAGCAGCCCAGCCCAGCGTCGGAGACTCAGCCCAACCCAGCCCAGCGTGGGAGACCCAGCCAGACCCAGCATCGGAGATGTCGCCAAACGGAAAGCGGAGACTCTGATCCCGGCGGAGGAGAACGACCAGTGACCAGCGCCCGCTACAAGTCCCCAGCCACTACCCCTCTGGTCCCCCTCGCTGGCTGCTCCCCCCTCCCCCATGATACACCCTCTCGCCCATGGCTCTTCCCTGTCTTTTCTCCGAGCTCACTCCGCCCCTCCCCACCCACACACCCCTTCCCCCTGCTCCCACACACCCCTTCCCCCTGCTCCCACAACCCCCCCCCCCGCTCCCACAACCCCCCCCCCCCGCTCCCACAACCCCCCACACATCCCCATGCCCATACATACCCCCCTCCCCCACACATCCCTCCTTCCCCCCCGCCACATACCACTATCTCCCCCCCCACCTCCCTGTCCCACATACCCCCCTCCCCCACACACCCCTCCTCCCCTTTCCCTCCCCCACATGGAGAATGGGAAGGGAGTGCTCAGGGATGAGGGGAAATGAGCCGCGCCTGCGCAGTTTGGGCTATGGGTGTGTGGTGGTATATTGCGTTGGTTTGCGTTGGGGGTATGGGAGAGTGGAATATTGTGTTGGGGAATGGGTTGCATTAGGGGACCAGGCCTCCCATGTGACTGGGACCCAAGGGTCCCACCCAGTCTAGTTTCTCATAAAATGATGAGAAGCATGGAGAGGAATGACTTATTTCCACCAGGGTGTCAAATGTTAAATACCAGAGGAAATCACTTTAAGGTAAGAGAGGGAATGTTTGATAGAAATTTATAAAATAAGTGTTATTTTTATTTTTTTAAATGCAGAGAGCGACAAATGGCTACCAAGTGCTACCAAAGTAGGTGCTGGATGAAGTTACAGTAGCAATGATTAAGAGGCATTTAGATGGGCATAGGAACCATCATGGAATGGAAGGATATAGACCATATGCAGGTAGATGGCATTTAAATGAGCATCTGCAGTTCCTTCTTACACATTTTGTCTGCTCCACTGTGAAAGCTCCTCAAGGTACGTCTACTTTGAAGAAGCTCTCCCCCTCTCTCCGACGAGAGTTCTGCATCATCCTCTCACTGCTCCCCTATGCGATTCCTCCTGCTCTCCAACTCACTAGTTTCTTATTTTCACCCGACAAACAGCTAATCATGGTCCTTTATCATCGTTACTTTTTTGCATATCTATCATTCATTTTCTTTATCTCTACATCACCGTCTATATCTCTCGTTTCCCATAAACCTAACCAGTCTGAAGGTTCTCAACCCTAAACATCACCCATTCCTTCTCTCCAGTGATGCTGCCTGTCCCGCTGAGTTGCTCCAGCTTTTTGTATCTATCTTAGATGGCATTAAATCTGCATCATGGTCGTCAAAGACATGTGGGCCAAAGGGCCTTTTGTATGTTGCGCTCTTCTATGGAAAATGATAGATTGATAACAGGTGCAGGATTAGGCCATTCAGCCCTTCGAGCCAGCCACGCCATTCAATATGATCATGGCTAATCAACTAAAATCAGTTCCCCGTTCCGGCTTTTCCCCCCATACCCCTTTAGCCCCAAGAGCTAAATCTATATTTCGCTTGAAAACATCCAGTGAATTGGCCTCCACTGCCTTCTGTGGCAGAGAATTCCACAGATTCATAACTCTCTGGGTGAAAACATATTTCCTCATCTCAGTCCTAAATGGCCTACACCTTTGTGGTGGGGACTGGCAGGAGTCCAACCGAAAACTAGCCAGACACAAGTGTGTGCTCTAGACGTGTTTATTCTTCTGCAGACAGCTCCCTACTCCTCCGCTGACACGGACGTTGCCTGGCCTTAAATAACAACTCAGATAACGACCCCCGTAACTCACGCCTCCACCACCAAGATGCTGTCCTCTAGAACCGTTGGTTCATCATGACCTTGGGTTGCAATCAGGTGCAGCCACACCTTATTCTTTAACTGTGACCCCTGGTTCTGGACTCCCCCGACATCAGGACCATTTTTCCTGCATCTACCCCGTTCAATCTTTTAAGAATTTGATATGATTCTATAAGATCCCCTCTCATCCTCCTAAATTCCATTGAATACAAGCCCAGTGGACCCATTCTTTCATCATAGGTCAGTCCCACCATCCCAGGAATTAACCTGGTGAACCTACGCTGCATGCACTCAATAGCAATAATGTCCTTCCTCAAATTAGGAGACCAAAATTGCACACGATACTCCTGGTGCAGTCTCGCCAGGACCCTGTACAACTGCAGTAGGACCTCCTTACTCCTAAATTCAAATCTTCTCGCAATGGAGGACAACATGCCATTAGTTTTCTTCAATGCCTGCTGCACCTGCATGCTCACTTACAGTGACCAATGTACAAGCACACCCAAGTCTTGTTGCACCTCCCCTTTTCCTAATCCTTTTCCTCACATTTATCGACATTATACTGCATCTGCCATGCTTCTGCCCACTCACCCAACCTATCAAAGTCACCTTGCAGCCTCATAACATCCTTCTCGCAGCTCACACTGACACCCAGCTTTGTGTCATCCACAAACTTAGAAACTTACCTGATTCCTGAGCAAAATTGGTTATTTAGTCTTAAAGGAGCAAAGAGGTCCTTCTGCAGTTGTACAGAGCCCCAGTGAGACCACACCTGAAGTATTGTGTACAGTTTTGGTCACCTAATTTGAGGACGGACATTCTTGCAATTGAGGGAGTGCATCGTAGGTTTACAAAGTTAATTCCCGGGATGGCGGGACTGTCATATGCTGAGAGAATGGAGCAGCTGGGCTTGTACACTGGTGTTTAGAATGATGAGAGGGGATCTCATTGAAACATATAAGATTGTTAAGGGTTTGGACACGCTAGAGGTAGGAAACGTTCCCGATGTTGGGGGAGTCCAGAGCCAGGGGCCACAGATTAAGAATAAGGAGTAAGCCATTTAGAACGGAGACGAGGAAACACTTTTTCTCAATGAGAGTGGTGAGACTGTGGAATTCTCTGCCTCAGAGGGCGTTGGAGGCGGGTTCTCTGGATGCTTTCAAGAGAAAGTTAGATAGGGCTCTTAAAAATAGTGAAGTCAGGGGCTATGGGGAGACGGCAGGAAGGGGGTACTGATTGGGGATGATCAGCCTTGATCACATTACATAGAAAATAGGTGCCGGAGGAGGCCATTCGGCCCTTCGAGCCAGCACCGCCATTCATTGTGATCATGGCTGATCGTCCCCAATCAATAACCTATGCCTGCCTTCTCCCCATATCCCTTGATTTGACTAGCTCCTAGAGCTCCCTTAAATCATCCAGTGATTTAGCCTCCACTGCCCTCTGTGGCAGGGAATTCCATACATTCACAACTCTCTGGGTAAAAAAGTTTTTTCTCACCTCAGTCTTAAATGACCTCCCCTTTATTCTAAGACTGTGGCCCCTAGTTCTGGACTCGCCCAACATTGGGAACATTTTTGGGACAGTCCCGCCATCCCAGGGATCAATCTCATGAACCTATGCTGCACTGCCTCAATCACAAGGATGTCCTTCCTCAAATTAGGAGACCAAAACTGTACACAATACTCCAGATGTGGTCTCACCAGAGCCCTATACGACTGCTGAAGAACCTCTTTACTCCTGTACTGAAATCCTTTTGTTATGAAGGCCAACATTCCATTAGCTTTCTGCACCGCTAGATGTACCTGCAAACCAACTGGTGTACAAGGACACCCAGGTCTCGCTGTACCCCCCCCCTTGCCCAACCCAGGGCTGCCAACATTGGGTGAGAGTTGAGTGAGAAATTGGAAGGGGGCGTAGCGACCGAGCTGGGGGGGGGGGGGGTTGGTAGGAAGCTTTCGCATTTTTCAGCTTGAAATTGTGAAATCTGGCGCATACTATTGCGAGTCTTTTAACTTAACACTTGAATGCAACATTTATGCTTCAAATTGGATTAGGTATGAATAAGGTTAGGTTAAATTACATTCCTAACTACATTCCACTGTGGAGCTACATTCCACAGTAGAGCCAGGCTCTGATCAACAGGTGCAGCACATGAATCACCTCAGTATATTAATGTACTGTAATACTGTACAGACAGCACCCGTAGTCAGGATCAAATCTGGGTCTGTGGTGCTGCAAGGCAGCAACTCTACCGCTGCGCCACCATGCCACCCCATTAAATTATTTTATCTGTAATATATTTATTATGGTGCCACGTCAATAAAGTTGAACACATGATTATAATTTCTGCCCTTAGTTGGATAACACGCATCTCCAGTCATTGTGTTTTATGGCTGGTTTTCAACCTCTTCAGTCTGAAGGTCTCGACCTGAAACATCACCTATTCTTTCTCTCCAGAGATGCTGCCTGTCCTGCTGAGTTATTCCAGCTATTAGTGTCTATCTTCAGTTTAAGCCAGCATCTGCAGTTCCTTCTTACAGTCTTTGTTAAGCGAAACGGGTCCTATTCTCATAATATTATTCACCTCAACTAAGTATTTTCTTCACCTCCGTTGCTACAGAGAATACAATCCCAGTTATCAAATATTTCTTCAAAGTGAAAAGAAATGTCCCAGCCCTGCCAATATGTTCATAAATCGCCCCTGGATCCTCTCCAGAACAATTGCACCCTTTCTACAGTGTGTCACAGTCTTACAGCATGGAAACATTCCCCTGATCCCAACTTGTCCATGCAGATCAAGATGTCCCATCTAAACTAGTCCCATTTATCACCATTTGGCCCATATCCCTTTAAACCTTGCGTGTGAGAGTGCGTGTGAGTGAAGTGGCGACAACACCCAGAGTGAGCGGAGACTTTGCGATGTCCAGGGAGCATTTCCCTCTCTCCCCGGGCCCAGGAGCTCTGTGTCCAGCTGGGGTCCGTGGGAGGTGAGAAACAGAGACCCAGGGATCGGGCATCGGAGTGGAGCCTTAGCCCGAGATTCATCCCCGCGGCTCCGGAGACGGCACCGACGCCCCCACTCACCGGGTTGGCTCCCGGCAAGTCCACGCGGTGTGGACAGAGCGGCCGATGTTTTTTTGAGCGCGAGAACATCTGTCATCAGCGTGACGGCGTGAGAATTTCCTCAAATGCGTTAGTCTCACACTCAATGCGTGAGAGTTGGCAGCCCTGCCTAACCCAACCCCATTGAGATAATAATCTGCCCCCTTGTTTTCACCGACAAAGTGGATAACCTCACATTTATCTATATTATACTGCACCTGCCACGCATCTGCCCACTCACTCAACCTGTCCAAGTCCCCCTGCTAGCTCCTAACATCCTCTTCACAGTTCACACTGCCACCCAGCTTCTTATCATCCGCAAAAGTGCTAGTGTTGCCACTAATTCCCTCTTCCAAATCAGTAATATATATGGTAAATAGTTGTGGCCCCAACACCGAGCCTTGCGGCACTCCACTCGCCACTGCCTGCCATTCTGAAAAGGACCCGTTCACTCCTACTCTTTGCACTCCTACTCATTGCACTCCTACTCATTGAATGGCTGTCCTGGCTCGCAGGGCCGAATGGCCTACTCCTGCATCTATTGTCTATTAAAAATAATAGTTAGGTTGACAAGCTAAAGTCAGGGAAATCTATGAAAAAGCATCACTGAAACATGCCCTTTGGCCCAATCCATCCATGCTGACCAAGAAGCCCCATCTAAACCATTTTCATTGGCCCATATCCATCAAAACCTTTCCTATCTGTGTGCTTGTCCAAGTGTCTTTTAAAAATTGTTATAGTATCTGCCTCAATTACCTCCTGTAGAAACTGTTCAAAATGCAGCTTCTAAGCCCAAAGAGTCTTGCATCAGCAAGATTAAAAGTCCAAAAACAATGTTTTAATTCTAAAACTGTCCCAATTACTGGGTCTATTAACAAATTACAAGAACAATGCAGCAGGTAAATCGTTCACTAGCATTAAAGTGGTAAATATTATGAAACACTAGTTAAAAATTAAGGAATAAAGAGCAGCCATGCAGAGATTTCTTCCAAAAATGTAGAAATTTAAAAGCTCAGCAAGTCAGATGATCAGAATAGTTCCAAGACTGAGTGGTGGGCTATCCGCTGCATGCCAGGTCATTTTCTCAGGGCAGCATAGACAATTCAGGAGCAGGCACATGTCCCTTAGAATAGCAACAGAAACCACTGTGCTGACACACATCCCATTGGTGACTTGGCTCCGTTTTTCACTGCATTAGTGCTGCCTGGCCTGCAGCCTTGCTATTAGCAACATATCATGTACACAACAAAGGAAAATTACCCTCTGCCACCATAACCCCTCTGACCTAACCTCACCTATTCAACTCAGGATTCTCTGTCCATCCCTCCCACTACCTTCTTTGCAATTTAGAGTGATAGATACAAAAACAGGCCCTTCGGCCCAACTTACCCAGGCCGACCAACATGTCCCAGCTACACTAGTTGGATAGATTGGATGAGTGGGCAGAAGCATGACAGATGCAGTATAAAGTGGATAACTGTGAGGTTATCCACTTTGGTGGCAAGAACAGAAAGGCAGATTATTTTCTAAATTATGTCAGGAGTAGGGGAGGTGCAACGCGACTTGGGTGCACTTGTACATCAGTCACTGAAAGTAAGCATGCAGGTATAGCAGGCAGTGAAGAAAACTAATGGCATGTTGGCCTTCACTGCAATAGGATTTGAGTTTGGGAGCAAGGAGATCCTACTGCAGTTGTACAGGGCCCTGGTAAGATCGAACCTGGAGTATTCTGCGCAATTTTGGTCTCCTAATTTGAGGAAGGACATTCTTGCTATTGAGGGAGTACAGCATAGGTTCACCAGGTTAATTCCCGGGATGGCAGGACTGACGTATGATGATTTGACTGGGCTTGTATTCGCTGGAAGTTAGATGGATGAGAGGAGATCTTATAGAAACATGTAAAATTCTTAGAGGATTGGACAGGGTAGATGCAGGAAAAATGTTCCCGATGTTGGGGGAGTCCAGAACCATGGGTCAGTTTAAGAATAAGGGGTAGGCTATTTAGGACTGAGATGAGAAAAAGCATTTACTCCCAGAGAGTTGGGAATCTGTGGAATTCTCCCACAGGGTGCAGTGGAGTCCAATTCATTGGATGTTTTCAGGAGAGAGAGAGATAGATTTTGCTCTTGGGCTAAGAGAATCAAGGGATATGGGGAAAAAGCAGGAATGGGTTACTGATTTTGGATGATCAGCCATGATCATAGAGAATGGTGGTGGTGGCTCGAAGGGCCAAATATCCTACGCCTGCACCTATTTTCTATGTATCTATGCAAACCCAAACTGCCCCACGGTGGTCTACACTTGCCTGGAGCAGAGTTGCAATAGGATGGCTGGTGAAAGAATAGATAGTACAGAGTAGGATTTCCAGCACACCCACCTGCTGCCTCGACTGCTCTGCGAAGTTCAGGATAACCAGCCTGCACTGGATTACTTTTGTCAAGGGAGTTGGAGAAAAGAGCAAGACAAAGTGTGCAGCCTGGACCATTGGTATGGATTTGTTTGCGGGGCTTTGGATAGTTGAAATTAAGTAAATTAATTATCATAAAATAAGTCAGAACACTTGCTGTCGTAAATTGGGGCACCGAGTACCGTAGTTGGGATATCACATTACAGCCATTGGTTCAGACAACACTGCGAGAATTGTGTGCAGTTCTGATCACCGACTTAAGGGTTGTTCGTAAAATTATGAGTAGTGTAGATACGGTGGATGGTCACAGCCTATTTCCAAGTGCAGCAGTCTAAAACTAGAGGGCAGAGGTCATGGGTTTGGAAGTGTTGTTCGAATAGTCGGAATAAATAGCACAGCAAATATTGTGGGCAGCACCACCATGGCCACAGTTGTGAGGGTAAATAATCTTCCCTCTTTCGTCCATGCACATGGATATGCAGTTATGGTAAGACCAAGTCGACTACTTTGATACTCGGGCAAGCACATTGCCTCCATTTGCCTGCTCTGTTCCCAGAGTTACTCTCTCTCCCCATTCCCCGACACTCAGACACACTCCTCCGACAGGAGCAGGCAGTGGAATGTCAAATTCACGAATAGTTACAGCACAGAGGGAGCCATTGAAAGGCAGCTCTGTACAAAAGTAACGCAGCTTGTTCCGCCCCTTATTTCCACAGCAGTGAGAATTCTTTCTTTTCAGGTACATATTCAGTTCCTTACTTCAGCTACAGTTGCAACTACCTTTCTTATTACCCCAAGCAATGTAAAAAAAATGGTTTTCCTCATGTTATAGCTTTGGCCATTTTTCCATTCACCTTTTTATGAATCTTAGTTCATTACCCCTTCAAAAAAGGGAACCCTTTCTCTGTGTTGATTCTGTCTACACCCTGCAATTTGAATAACAGGTCTTCTCACAACCTTCTCTGTACCAAGGAGAACAACCCAGATTCTTAAAGGTCCTTTAGCAGCTATTACCCTGAATTGACTATGCCCTTCTCCACAGCCTTTATAACTTCCCTCAAGTTCTCTCAATACAAGCAAGACAAAGGAAATAGTGATAGACTTCAGGAAGCAAAGCAGTACACAAACATTGATGCTGCCGAAGTAGAAATGGTTGAAAGCTTCAAGTTCCTAGGAGTAAATATCACCAGCAACTTGTTCTGAACTAGCCATATCGAAGCAATGGCCAAGAAAGCACACCAACGCCTCTACCTCCATAGCAGCTTAGGGGGTCCAGCATGTCCCCAACTTACACAGATGTGCCGTAGAAAGCATTTTAATGGGGTGCATCACAGTATGGTTTGGGAACAGTTCCATCTAAGACTGCAAGAAATTGCAAAGAATTGTGGATACAGCCACCAGCATAAACAAGGGTGAGTCTCACCCAGTCACTCCCTCTTCTTCCTTCTCCCATTGGACAAGATGCTCAGAAGTGTGAAAACACATTCCTACAGATTCAGGGACAATTTCTTCGCAGCTGTCAACAGGCAACTGAACCATCCTATCAACAACTAGAGCCGTCCTGAGGTACCATCAACCTCATGGAGACCCTCGGGTTATCTTTAATCGGACTTTACTGAACTTTATATTGCACTATACGATATTCCCTTTATCTGGTATCTGTGCATTGTGGACAGCTTGATTATAATCATGTATAGTCTTTCCACTGTCTGGATAGCACTCAACAGAAAGCTTATCATTTTACCTCTGGAGGATTCAGAGGAATGTTTAGCTCAGATTCCTAGCATCTGCAATTCTTTTTTATATCTTTGCCTTATGAATTTCTGTTTGAAATCAACATGCACATTAACCATTTTTCCCTCATAAACCATTCTTTTACTCCATCAGAAAACTCCTGTTCAGAAGCGACTGAAGCATCATGGGCATTTTGCTCGGACACGCCATCTGCTCCAGCAGGTACACCTGCACTCACTGTCTCTCCATCAGCCTCAGCACACGCCAGACGCGAGCACACAACATGGTAGCATCACATGCACACACCTGCCTTGCACCAGTATGCACGTCACGCAACCAATGGCCACCCAATACCCACCTCATGCCATCAGTATGTGCACACCTTCACCTATGCACAACCATACCCATTGTAGGCCTGTACATGCCAACACCCTCACATGCTGACAACTATAACAACATACACCAACACCCACACATGCCAACAACCATACCGGCATAAACCAACACCCACACATGCCAACAACCATACACCAACACATGCCAACAACCATGCACCAACACCCACACATGCCAACAACCATACCGGCAAAAGGCAACACCCCCACACGTGAAACATCCCATGCCCGAACAAACCAAACCCCACAGCAACACTGCCACCCTGCACACGTCTACCGCGGTCCATTCCCCTGCATCCCTACCCCTTGAACTTGCACATCCGACCTCCCCTCTCCCATCCACATAAAATACTACTCCCACACCGACACACCTCCACACATGGGCCCCTGCCCATCCCTTGACATGTACAATGGCATCCCCTCCACCCTCACACATTGACATCTGTATACCCTGTCACCCATACACCCTCCCACCACACATGGACATTTATACACCTGAGAAAACAAACTGAAGAAGGGTCTCAACACGAAATGTCACCCATTCCTTCTCTCCAGAGATGCTACCAGTCCTGCTGAGTTACTCCAGCATTTTGTGTATCTTTGTACACCCAGTTTACACCTGGGCATCTGTTTGCCCCTTCACCTGTACATTCCCACCCACCTGGACACCTGTACAACAGAACCTCCTGCACCCCATCCACACCTGGGCTTCTGTAGGCTCCTTCAACTGTACATTTCCACCCCCACTCACCTGGTCACCTGTACAATAGCACCTCCTCCATCCCCACACCTGTATACCGTTCAACACTACTCCCCCACCAGCACAAACCTGTACACCCCGATCTCCTGCACCTGTACATCCCCCCCGCCGCACACCTGCCCACCTGCACACCCCCGCTACACCTGTGCACCCTTTCGCCGGTACCATACCACCAACTCCACCTCTCACCTGGTTGCCGAAGACTGCGATGGAACAGGCGGTGGAGACTTCGTGCGAGCCGAACCAGACGGAGGCGATTCGGGACGGCATGCCGAGGATGAAGACCTGCGCCACGCCGCACACGGCCTGGCCCAGGAAGGTAACGGCGAACAGGTCGGGCCGCACGCTGGCGATCTTGATCCAGGCGCCGCAGCAGTTGAGGCCGCAGCCGCAGAGCGCGATCACCCGCAGCCCCTTCTTGTCCAGCAGCCAGGTGACTGGGAAGATGATGGGGATGTAGACCACGAAGTAAATCATGGCGAGCCAGTCGATGGTGAAGGAGCTGACGTTGTAGTACTTCATGAAGATGTTGTTGATGATGCTGTACTGGATCCACTGGAAGGCGTTGCACAGCGAGTAGCAGCTGAAGAGGCCGACGATCACCCAGCGCCGCCGGTACAGCCGCGTGTCCAGGCCGGGCTTCAGCTTCAGCTCGCCCGCCGCCGCCGCCGCCGCCCCCGCCCCCGCCGCTGTCGCTGCCCCAGCCCGCACGTTCATCTGCTCCAGCATGGCTGCTCCGGACACTCGGACACCCGCTACCCTGGAGCCCGGACACTCGGACACTCGCTACCCTGGAGCCCGGACACCCGCTACCCTGGAGCCCGGACACTCGGACACCCGCTACCCTAGAGCCCGGACACTCGGACACCCGCTACCCTGGAGCCCGGACACTCGGACACTCGCTACCCTGGAGCCCGGACACTCGGACACTCGCTACCCTGGAGCCCGGACACTCGGACACCCGCTACCCCGGGCACTCGGACACCCGCTACCCTGGAGCCCGGACACTCGGACACCCGCTACCCCGGGCACTCGGACACTCGGACACCCGCTACCCTGGAGCCCGGACACTCGGACACTCGCTACCCCTGGAGCCTGGACACTCGCTACCCTGGAGCCCGGACACTCGGACACTCGCTACCCTGGAGTCCGGACACTCGGACACTCGCTACCCTGGATTCCGGACACTCGGACACTCGCTACCCTGGATTCCGGACACTCGGACACTCGCTACCCTGGATTCCGGACACTCGGACACTCGCTACCCTGGATTCCGGACACTCGGACACTCGCTACCCCTGGCACTCGGACACTCGGACACCCGCTACCCTGGAGCCCGGACACTCGGACACTCGCTACCCTGGAGTCCGGACACTCGGACACTCGCTACCCTGGAGTCCGGACACTCGGACACTCGCTACCCTGGAGTCCGGACACTCGGACACTCGCTACCCTGGAGTCCGGACACTCGGACACTCGCTACCCTGGATTCCGGACACTCGGACACTCGCTACCCCTGGAGCCTGGACACTCGCTACCCTGGAGCCCGGACACTCGGACACTCGCTACCCCTGGAGCCTGGACACTCGCTACCCTGGAGCCCGGACACTCGGACACTCGCTACCCTGGAGCCTGGACACTCGGACACTCGCTACCCTGGAGTCCGGACACTCGGACACTCGCTACCCTGGAGCCCGGACACCCGCTACCCTGGAGCCCGGACACTCGCTACCCTGGAGCCCGGACACTCGGACACCCGCTACCCTGGAGCCCGGACACTCGGACACCCGCTACCCTGGAGCCCGGACACTCGGACACCCGCTACCCTGGAGCCCGGACACTCGGACACCCGCTACCCTGGAGCCCGGACACTCGGACACCCGCTACCCTGGAGCCCGGACACTCGGACACCCGCTACCCCGGGCACTCGGACACCCGCTACCCTGGAGCCCGGACACTCGGACACTCGCTACCCTGGAGCCTGGACACTCGGACACCCGCTACCCTGGAGTCCGGACACTCGGACACTCGCTACCCTGGAGTCCGGACACTCGGACACTCGCTACCCTGGATTCCGGACACTCGGACACTCGGACACTCGCTACCCCTGGCACTCGGACACCCGCTACCCTGGAGCCCGGACACTCGGACACCCGCTACCCTGGACACTCGGACACTCGCTACCCTGGAGCCCGGACACTCGCTACCCTGGACACTCGGACACTCGCTACCCTGGATTCCGGACACTCGGACACTCGGACACTCGCTACCCCTGGCACTCGGACACCCGCTACCCTGGAGCCCGGACACTCGGACACCCGCTACCCTGGACACTCGGACACTCGCTACCCTGGAGCCCGGACACTCGGACACTCGCTACCCTGGACACTCGGACACTCGCTACCCTGGAGCCCGGACACTCGGACACTCGCTACCCCGGCACCAGGCACACTCGGCCCTCCGGATAGCCGAAATTCAACTCCCGTCTCCCGGACGTGAGTGGCAGGACCCCCGCACAGCCGCTCCGGCCAATCGCGCTGACTGACACACCTACTGCAGACACTCGATCTGATCGGACTCCCCGCTCCGGACCGGACACTGCGCTCTGCTCGTATTCTCGCTCCGGACACTCGATCTGACGGGACCCCGCGCTCCGGACTCTACTGGACAGTCAGACGCGCGCCCCCAGTTCCCGCGCTGCTCGAGCCGCCAGTTGCCTGATCCTCGCGACCTGCCCCACACACGCGCTTATAACCGCCTCCCGCTCCGCCCCCCCCCCGCGTCACCGCCGCCATGTTGGGACGGGCAGCGCCCGCTCTGTCCCGCCACCGCCGCCATGTTGGGACGGTCAGGCTTGGCGGCCGATCCGGGCCAAGGCAGGACGACGATGGTTTGTCTACTAATTACTGCTCGTACATTCTTCTCGATTTGAGCGCAGCGCTGTTCAGTGTCGGTCATGGTGCGGGACACATAGGCAACTGGTCTGGGACCCTTCCCGTCGTCTTGTAGGCACGAGGTGCCCAGTCCATTACTGTAGCAATGTTACAAAATTTTGAGATTTTAAAAATCAAGTCTGCAATTTATCCCATCAGATAAAGCATAAAAAGAAGTTTAATTTGACACCTAATTTACTTTCATATCTTCAGTATTAAGAAAGTTATGGCCATTTTCATACTCAGGAATTAGCATCTTGTTCCCCATTGCCTTTCAATTGACTTAACTCAAAAGCTGTGATCTGGAACAGTTAAAAGCCCATAACTTTCATAAAAATTAAGAGAACTCAATGAAATTTTCAGTTATTATAGATTGAAGCATTCTGAAACAAATATGAAACCATCTTACTTGGATGACCTGAAATTAAAGCATATAATTAGTTAGTTATCTAATTGTAGCTAATTACAAAATTCAATGAGTAGATCTAAACATCTATCCATTTCTTAAGAAAAGATAAACTTTTTTTTAATTGCCTAAGTGTCCAAATAACATTCACACAATAATCCACAATATAACATAATTTTAAAATCTAATTTTCATGAATTTCTGGGCCAAATGGAAGGAATTTAGTGTTTGATTCCTGTAAATTAATGGCCATTTAAATCAACTAGCGAGTGGGTTTTAGTGGAATGCGGTAGATTGGAACGTTGTGGTTTGCTGTGAAGTCGGTATAAAAAATACAGCCGGTTCATACATTTTTTTTGGACCCCATTTCGCAACATGAAAATATTATTAAAGCCTCCATAAAAACCAACTTTTAATATAAAAATAAACTTTACCTTTTTTTCTCCCCTACGCAAAATCCTTCCCGTTGTCGGCTCTCACGGCTTTTGAAGGTGATTTTTAAATTACTCTAGATAATAAATAATCTAGCGTAATTTAAAAATACCTTCATTCATGAAATGTCGGAGCGATTTGCCCAGTCTGAAGAAAATCGGCACTTTAAGCCCGCCCCCCTCTGAAAGGCGCCAAAGTCGCGCACACGGGGAGCGGCAGAACTGCAGCGCTGCTCAAGGTAAGTTTTGTAAAATACCTATACTGGGAGGCATCACAGGTGAAGGTGACAGATAACTCGGCATCGAAGTATGTGAGGTTTGGAGCGCAAGACATTAGTTGTTTCAGGGTTTCAAATGCCCTGTGCAGGTGCTGGTGCAGGACCAGTGTGTATCCTTGTGGGTCAGTTGTCGCAGCAAGGCCGTAGGTGCTGGCATTTCGTTGATGGCAATGGTTTTAGACTGGTCTGGCCTGAGACCGCTGTTGGTGAACACGTGGCCCACATTAGTCACTTCGTCGACCCGAAACTTGAGGGGGTTGAGTTTGAGATTTACTTCTCTGGCATGATCCAGGCCCTGCTTCAGGTTTGAATCATGTTCTTGTGCGTTGTGCCCGGCGATCAGAATGTCGTCCTCGATTATGTCGCATGGGTCGCCAATAAAGAGTTGTTCCATAGTACGTTGGAAAACCTCACTGGCTGAATTGATGCCAAATGGCATTCGTACGAATTGGTAGCGTCCGAAGGGCGTTGCAAATGTGGTTACATGGAGGATGTATGGTCTAGCGGTATTTGCCAAAATGAGTTCTTTGCATCTAGGACAGAGAAGACTGTGGCTTTACCCAGGCTGGCTGCAACTAGCAATGTTACAACATTTTGAGATTTTTAAAATCAAGTCTGCAATTTATCCCATCAGATAAAGCATAAAAAGAAGTTTAATTTGACACCTAATTCACTTTCATATCTTCAGTATTAAAACAGTTATGGCCATTTTCATAATCGGAAATTAGCATCTTGTTCCCTATTGCTTTACCATTGACTTAACACAAAAGCTGCGATCGAGGACAGTCGAAAGCCCATAATGTTTGTTAAAAATTAAGAGAACTGAATGAAATTTTTAGTTATTATAGATTGAAGCATTCTGAAACAAATATAAAACATCTTACTTGGATGACCTGAAATTAAAGCATATAATTAGTTAATTACCTAATTGTAGCTAATTACAAAATTGACCGTGGTGATGGAAATAGTAACAAACACCCAGACTGCCTTGAAAATTCATAAATGTGATATTGTCAAGATCAGAACTTTAGATTAGATTAGATTAGATTACCTTTATTGTCATTCAGACCTTTCGGTCTGAACGAAATTTCGTGTCTGCAGTCATACATATATTAAAAGTAACAAAAACACACAATAAACACAAATTTAACATCCACCACAGTGAGTTCACCAAACACCTCCTCACTGTGGTGGAAGGCTAAAGTCTTAGAGTCTCTGTCTTCTTCCCTCCTTGTTCTCCCTCTGCGTTGAGGAGATCTAGGCCTCCGATGTTGCCGTCCACCAGGCCCGCGGCCGAGCCTCTGAAGCCGGGCTGCCGCCACAGCCGTCGACGGAATGCCGGAACACCACCACAGGGCCCGCCGCTGGAACGCTGGAGCACCGCAGCTCCAAAGCCAGGTCGCTGCTGGAGCACCGCAGCTCCAAAGCCAGGTCGCCGCTGGAGCACCGCAGCCCCGAAGCCAGGTCGCCGCTGGAGCACCGCAGCCCCGAAGCCAGGTCGCCGCTGGAGCACCGCAGCCCCAAAAGCCAGGTCGCCGCTGGAGCACCGCAGCCCCAAAAACCAGGTCGCCGCTGTAGCACCGCAGCCCCAAAAGCCAGGTCGCCGCTGGAGCACCACAGCCAGGTCGTCGCTGGAGCACCGCAGCCCCGAAAGCCAGACCGCCGCCGGAACGCCGCTGGAGCACCGCAGCTCTGAAGCCAGGTCGCCGCTGAAGCTCCAAAGCCGTGCCGCCGCTGCTGGAAGCTGGAAGGCCGCCATAGCTCCAAGGAGGCCAGCTCCGCCATTAGGGCCTCAGCACAGACACTGACGGTGACGGGGGACACGACAAGAAAAGTCGCATCCCCCCCGAAGAGAGAGACTAAAACCCTGTTTCTCCCACCCTCCCTCCCCCCAACACACATACACAGCCTAATAAACCAAAATAATCAATAAAACAGACACAAGAAGACAAAAATAAAATAAAAAACAGACGGACTGCAGGTGAGCGCAGCTGCCAGCAGCGCCGCCACTTCAGGAGTATATTTAATATTATTGTATAATATGTTGTAAGTCCATAACAGATAAGTAAATAAATTACAATTTCTAGCAATAGACCAAGTCTTTATGGAGAAGATCAGCTGCTAGCTGGTACATTGGCATGTCATAATCAGTAGCATCATCACACTCCTCAGATTGTAACCAATAAGCAACTCTGTACACCTTGTTTTTCCTCAACTTGTCAATGTTCGCATTGTAAACTCCAAGTTTTTGCTCTTCAAACCACGCAGGACATGCCTTTCTGCCCACTACTTTCCCATTAACAATGTCCTGTAGATTCCATTTCTTAAGAAATGGATAATTTTTTTTAATTGCCTGGAAGTATCCAAATAACAAACTAATCCCATTCACACAGGAATTGACAATATAACATGATTTTTAACTCTCACTGTCATGAATTTATATGCCAGATAGAAGTAATTTAATATTTAATTCCCATAAATTGATCCAGAAACATCCTCTCAAAATATAATCAAAATTATTGTTTTTTGCACAATACGTGTGACTCAAACTGTTGTGAATATTTAGTTTAAAAATAATGATCATGGAGAGAGAATAACACAAAATATGGACAATTTGGACGGCTTATGACCTGATTGTCCAAATAAAATGGGCATTTTAATCATCTTGCTTCTGGAACGCGATCGATTGGAACGTTGCATTTGCGATGAATTTGAACTCCATATCGGCAGGAAAAACACTGCCGGTTTGTATGGGGCCCAAATCATATTTTCGCAACGTAAAATTCTATTAAAGCCATGCCAAGAAACAAGATTATATGTAAAATAAACGACTTGCCCTTTGTTTTTTCCCGTTCTTGCGATCCGTCACGTTGAAGGCATTGGGGGCGTTAGAAGTCTCTTTTTATTTTAATCCAAATATTAAAATGTCCAGCAAAATTTTTCAAAATTCCTTAGATTTTTTCAAAATTCCTTAGATTCTGGAGTAGTTCCTGAGGATTGGAGGGTAGCTAATGTAACCCCACTTTTTAAAAAAGGAGGGAGAGAGAAAGCGGGGAATTACAGACCAGTTAGTCTAGCATCGGTAGTGGGGAAACTGCTAGAGTCAGTTATTAAAGATGGGATAGCAGCGCATTTGGAAAGTGGTGAAATCATTGGACAAAGTCAGCATGGATTTACGAAAGGTAAATCATGTCTGACAAATCTGATAGAATTTTTCGAGGATGTAACTAGTAGAGTGGATAAGGGAGAACCAGTGGATGTGTTATATCTAGACTTTCAGAAGGCTTTCGACAAGGTCCCGCATAAGAGATTAGCATACAAACTTAAAGCACACGGTATTGGGGGTTCAGTATTGATGTGGATAGAGAACTGGCTAGCAGACAGGAGGCAAAGGGTAGGAGTAAACGGGTCCTTTTCAGAATGGCAGGCAGTGACTAGTGGGGTGCCGCAAGGCTCAGTGCTGGGACCCCAGCTATTTACAATATATATTAATGATTTGGACGAGGGAATTCAATGCAACATCTCCAAATTTGCAGATGATACCAAGCTGGGGGGTATAGTTAGGTGTGAGGAGGATGCTTGGAGGCTGCAGGGTGATTTGGATAGGCTGAGTGAATGGGCAGATGCATGGCAGATGCAGTACAATGTGGATAAATGTGAGGTTATCCACTTTGGTGGCAAAAACATGAGGGTAGACTATTATCTGAATGGTGGCAGATTAGGTAAGGGGGAGATGCAACGAGACCTGGGTGTCATGGTACACCAGCCATTGAAAGTAGGCATGCAGGTGCAGCAGGCAGTGAAGAAAGCAAATGGTATGTTAGCATTCATAGCGAAAGGATTTGAGTATAGGAGCAGGGAGGTTCTACTGCAGTTATACAGGGTTTTGGTGAGGCCACACCTGGAGTACTGCGTACAGTTTTGGTCTCCAAATCTGAGGAAAGACATCCTTGCCATAGAGGGGGTACAGAGAAGATTCACCAGACTGATTTCTGGGATGTCAGGACTTTCATATGAGGAAAGATTGGATAGACTCGGTTTGTACTCGATGGAATTTAGAAGATTGAGGGGGGATCTTATAGAAACCTACAAAATTCTTAAGGGGTTGGACAAGCTAGATGCTGGAAGATTGTTCCCGATGTTGGGGGAGTCCAGAACAAGGGGTCACAGTCTAAGGATAAGGGGGAATTCCTTTAGGACCGAAATGAGGAAAACATTCTTTACACAGAGAGTGGTGAGTCTCTGGAATTCTCTGCCACAGAAGGTAGTTGAGGCCAGTTCATTGGCTATATTTAAGAGGGCGTTAGATGTGGCACTTGTGGCTAAAGGGATCAGGGGGTATGGAGAGAAGGCAGGTACGGGATACTGATTTGGATGATCAGCCATGATCACATTGAATGGCGGTGCAGGCTCGAAGGGCCGAATGGCCTACTCCTGCACCTATTTTCTATGTTTCTATGTTTCTAAAATATACCGCAAACGGGTGTCCGATTGATTTTTCATCAGCAGCTCGCAGCCTGAGGAAGTCCGCCTCCGGCAGTACACAACAGCATTTTAATCCCGCCCCCCCCCCCCCCCCTCCTCAAAGACGCCAAAGTTGCGCTCATGGCCAGTGGCAGAACTGCAGCACCGCTGCAGGTACGTTTTGTAACATCGCTACTGCAACCTCTTCCACCGTCCGCATCGGGTGGTGTGGTCGTTTGATGGCAGTGTTTAAATCTTTAGGGTCGATGCAAATCCTTATTTCTCCACTGCCGGCTGACTCATACCTTCTGGTCCGCCGACTCACGACACTCCACCGCCCTCCAGCAGCCCGCAGCCGTCGCCTCACCTGCAGACGTGACTCTGCAGCGGGCCTGAGTTGCTAACTCCTCCAACCACTCTGTTTTTGACAGCACTGGGTCCTAGTGCCCATCTCCCCAACCCCGGTAACCTCAGTGGCTATTCCACTGGGTCTTCCCCATCCCCCCCCTACCATGTAACCCCTGCTCTTCCCCACCCACACCACCGCCCCCATACCCCCCCACCCCCTGACCACCCTCCACCCCCCCCACCACACAACACTCCGTCCTCAGTGCAATCACCTGCCTTCCTCCGGCCACAACCCTCATCCTTCCCGCGTGTTCACCATCCCCCCCGGACCTCCCCCTCTCCGACACCGAAAGGTCGGTCCTCAGCAGAGGTCTTACCTTTGTCCCTCTCCGTCCCCACCTCAATGAGTTCCGCGCCCACCACGACTTGGAGCTCTTCTACCGTCGCCTCCACCTCACAGCGTTCTTCCACGGGAATAAGTCCTCGCCCCCCACTGATGATCCCTTTTCCTGTCTCCCACGAACCCCCTCCTCGTGGACCCCCCCTCATAGCCTTCCGGCTTTAGAACTCTTTATCCAGAACTGCCGTCGGGACATCAACCGCCTCAACTTCTCCACTCCCCTGTCTCACTCCAATCTCTCCCCCTCTGAACGTACTGCCATCGACTGACTCCGTAACAACCCAGACTGGGTTATCAAACCCGCCGACAAGGGAGGTGCCGTGGTAGTCTGGCGTGTCGATCTCTACAAATCGGAGGCCACGCGCCAACTCTCGGACACCTCCTCCTACTTACCCCTGGATCATGACCCCACTGACGAGCACCAGGCCACCATCTCGAGCACCATAACCAACTTCATCAACTCCGGCTCCCTACCCCCCCGAGCCTCCAACCTCATCGTTTCCCAGCCCCGCATGGCCCGATTTTACCTTCTCCCCAAAATCCACAAACCCGACTGCCCCGACAGACCCATTGTCTCTGCCTGTTCGTGCCCCACTGAACATATTTCCACATACCTTGACTCCATCCTATCCCCCTTTGTTAAATCCCTCCCCACCTATGTTCAAGACACTCTCCGTCGGCTCTGCGCATTCCATTCTCCAGGCCCTCATCCTCTCATCTTCACCATGGACTTCCAGTCACTCTACACCTCCATCCCCCACCAGGATGGTCTCAAAGCCCTCCGGCTCTTCCTCGACCAGAGGAGCAACCCATACCCGTCTACTGACACCTTCCTCCGCCTAGCGGAGTTGGGCCTTACCCTCAATAACTTCTCTTTTGACTCCTCCCATTTCCTCCAAACATAAGGCATAGCTATGGGCACACGCATGGGCCCCAGCTACACATGCCTCTTTGACGGGTACGTTGAACACTCCTTGTTCTCGGGGTACTAGGGCCCCATCCCCGACCTCTACCTCCGTTACATTGTCGACTGTTTTGGTGTCACCTCCTGCACCCACACACAACTGACTGACTTCATCCATTTCACCACCAACTTCCATCCGGCACTCAAATACACTTGGACCATTTCCGACATTTCCCTACCATTCCTTGACCTCACCATCTCTATTGCAGGTGATACACTCCTGACCGACATCCACTACAAACCAACTGACTCCCACAGCTACCTGGACTTGATACCACCCATATGATTTAAATATACCACCACTGTGGTATTGTCTATTTGTTGACGGACATGCGTATGATGCATATTTGTACACTAAACCCGTAGTCCATGAAATTATCCCAGCATTTCCAAATAGTTGATACCTCGTGATTGGAGAAATGTAGATTTGTGCAAATCCCATCTGCCGCCACAACTAGACATGGTGTCGGTAGCTCCCCAGCCGTGAGCGTTGGCGTCAGTTTGCAACACGACTGAAGGGTTTGTAACTATGTTGGGGTTATAACGGTCTCGGATGTTGTTAATCCACCATCGTAGCTCATTTCTTGCTTTGGTTGGTAGCTGCATAGGTCTATCAAAATGCTTTTAGTGCTGAGATTTCTGCTCTTTGTAAATGTTGATAATGCAGCGGTCCAAATCGTGCAGCTGGAAATGTAGCTACAAGTTTCCCAATTACCTTGGCAGCATGTCGAATAGTCAGTTTCCTGGCACAAGCAAGGCTATTACATGCCTCTATTGTTATTTGGGAAAGTAATAATCATATGATTAGTGTTAATCGTGAATCCCAGATAGTCCATAACGACAGTAGGCGTTAATTTGGATTTGTCTGGATGGATGATGAACCCCAGCTTTTGAAACAGTGACTTGGTGGCTGTCGCAGCTAATTTAGCCGATTCCAAAGTTTTCCCCACAATCAGTATGTCATCAAGATAGGCCATGACTATGTGGTTTTGTCTCCGTAGAGATGCCAATACTGGTTTCAATATTTTGGTAAACAACTCGAGGGCTGTTGTAAGTCCATTAGGCAGTGATCTATACTGCCACAGCTGCCCCATCCAGACAAATTTCAAATATCTGCGGTGAGCTTTGCGTATAGGTACTGAATAGTATGCATCTTTTAGATCAATGCAGGCCATGAAGTTCCCTATGGAAATCAGTTGCTTGGCAGTTTCAAATGTTTCCATCTTGAAATGGGTATATTGCAGAAAGGTATTCAGTTGAGTTAAGTCGAGTATAATACGACATCCACTATCTTTGTTAGTTTTGGTAAAGACGTTGGAAACAAACTCAAGACGTTCATGTACAGTTTTTTCTATTACCCCCTTTGTATATAGTTTGAATAGTTCTGCATGTCCTTCCACTTTCTCTTTTTGAGAAAGTACAAACTTCCGGCTAGGTACATGTTGAACTGGGGGAAGTTGTTTGTTTATAAATTCAATTTCATAACCTCGAATACTGTGCAATATAAAAGGGTCAGAAGTTATGGAACTCCATGCATCCCCAAACAGACACAACCTACCTCCCACTAGTGAGGTTACGCATGCAGAATTCCCAAGGGAACCAGACCCCCTTACCTCCATGGGTTACCGGTGGGGCTTGGTCTTCCGTCCTTTGTTCTTGGGATGTTGTGGCGCTGTGGTGTGGGGTTGATGCATTTTCCAAGCGGGTCGCTCTGGGCCTTGGCCTAAAAAAGACCTCTGTGGGTGAGGCGCGACCTTTGGGTTTGCACCCGTCACCCTATCAGGGTGAAACCGGGACCAGTTGGGTGTTGCATATGGATGCTGCCGTCGATATGCTGGTGGCCTGCTAGAGGAAGGCGGTTTTATCATGCCGACCGCCTTTGCTTCCTCATCTAGGTCTTTGACCTGTTTGGGCAGGTCATCCCCAAACAACAAGCTTGGTGACGGCGTAGAGCTAGTTTCACACAACCCCGCATATTTGGGGTTGAGCATGGGCCGGATAGAGCTTTTTCTGAAGCAATTGATTTTGTATTGCGTGTTACAAAGCAGGGCTAAGGCATCCGGCTGCTCTTCCATCATGTCCACACCATCGATTGACCTGGCAAACGCAGTAATCCCGGAAGTCAGTAATTTGAGAATTTTCTGGATTTTCAGTTCCTGTGCCCTTATCCCAGGGCTTATATTCCCCTATATGGGTGTGTTGACAGTTGGTACATTTAACAACACACAATTTTCCGTGGCCAGGTACTTGCCTGTGGTCAGGTAATTGATACTGGCTGCTAGCCGTGGTTGAAGAGGTTGCCCTTTCTGGGATGGATGTGCAAATTTTGACACCATCCCCAGACGTTCCTCTTCCTGCATCCCATGCAACTTAGGGTCTTCAGTCAACCCCTCTTCCAGGTCAGGCAATCCCTGACTTCTGGCGCTGCCTTCCGAGGAGGGAGAGATGTTGGACAGCCCTGGGAAGGGGCCTGTCGTGGACCTGAATGATCCACGGGATGCATGCTCCTGCTGGAGTAGGTCCCTCTGGAGCAGCTGCTCCATCATCCGCTCCATGCGGGCAATGCGATCGCCGTTGCTATCTGCAAACGGCAGGTCATCTTCCCCAGATTCTGCTGAATCAATGGGGTCATTACCGCCCCCCGTCGGAGTGATGTCTATGGGACTGATGCGGTAGAAAGTCGGAGCCAGCCGCTCCAGCGGGACTACACGACTCCCGCGCGGATCGGCCGCCTGTCCGTGGCTTTCCGGACTGAGGCGGTGGAGAGTCGGTGCCTGCCGCTCCTGCGGGGCTACACGACTTCCTTGTAGATCTACCGCCAGTCCGCGGTCTTCCGGACTGAGGCGGTGAGGAGTCGGTGCCAGCCGCTCCAGCGGGGCTACACGACATCCGCGCAGGCCTGCCGCTAGTCCGAGGTCTTCCGTACTGATGCGGCAGAAAGTCAGTGCCAGCCGCTCCAGCGGGGCAACTCGACGTGTGCTGTTTTGCCACCTGTTCGTGGTCTTCCGGACTAAGGCGGTGAGCCAGGGCCTGCTGTTTGAACGGGACTCCCTGATTTCCGCACTCTTTTGCCGCTGGTCCGCGGTCATGCGGACTGAAGCGGTGGGGAGTCGGGGTCTTGGCTACCCTGCTCCTGCGCGGTCCTCCCGCCAGTTCGCAGTTTACTGGACTGTGGCGGTGGAGAGTCGGGTCCCGACTGAGCGGGGCTCCCCGACTTCCCCGCTGTCTTCCCGGCCCAAGGTGAAGGTGCTGCCGAAAACTCAACCGTCAGCTCCGGGGATGTTGGCCGCTGACCTTGCTCCGAAGTCCCGCGGCATGCTTCAATGGCATGCTTAAAAGCAGCCCTCTTCTTGCTCCGAGTTCTCTCCATGGAGTCTCTGTAAAGGATTCCAACACAATACAAAGACCAACCAACTCAAGGTTAGTAAAACTTACCTGGTGGTCCTTTTTAAGGGCGCTCCCCCCCAGCTTGTCGACTGCAATGCGAGCGACAATATGTCGCGCATACATGCTGGCGAGGTCTTCACGAAGTCACTCACGTGACTCCGAAGTAAAATTCAGATAGTGTGAGGTGCAGGAGGGGAAGGCAAACCAGAACAGGACCCTTACAGTAAATGGCAGGGCACTGGGAAGTCATGGAGTCATACAGCGTGGAAACAGGCCCTTTGGCCCAACGTGCACGCTGACCCCACATGTCCCATCTACACTAGTCCCACCAGCCTGCGTTTGGTGCATTTCCTTCTAACCCTATCCTATCCATATACTGTACCTATCCAAATGTTTTTTCAACGTGTGCTTGTACCTGCCTCAACCACCTCCTCTGGCAGCTCGTTCCATACACCTACCATACCTGAGGGGCCGTAAAAAAATTGACCCTCAGGCTCGTATGAAATCTTTCCCCCCCTCACCTTAGTCCTCTGGTTCTTGATCCCCCTACTCTGGGTAAAAGGCTGTGTATTCCATCGATTCCTCTTGTGATCTTATACACCTCTATAAGATCACCCCTCATCCTCCTCCGCTCCAAGGACTAAAGTCCTAGCTTGCTCAACATGTTCCTATTGGTCAGGCCTTCGAGCCCTGGCAACACCCTCGCAAATCTTCTCTATATTATTTCCCGCCTTACAACATCTTTCCTTTAACAGGGTGATCAAAACAGAACACATTACTCCAAATGTGGCCTCACCAATGTCTTGTACAACTGTAACTTAACCTCCCAACTTTTATACTCAGGACTGTGACTGACGAAGGCCAATATGCCAAAAGCCTTCTTGACCACCCTATCACACCTCCTGTGTCCTGCAGCCTGGCTTACAAATGTTAAACCAAT
Organism: Raja brachyura; assembly: GCA_963514005.1. Next base: position 2,657,685 of record OY740789.1, read on the forward strand.
GTGTAGAAGAACTGACTAGAGGACAGGCCATCCTACACTGGGTATGAGGAAGGATTAATTAGCGGCAGACAAAAATGCCGGAGAAACTCAACGGATGAGGAGCGAAGGAAATAGGCAACGTTTCGGGTTGAAACCCTTCTTCAGACTCAAAGTCTCAAACCCCTCCGATTTATAACCACCGCGAAATCGCACAAGGATTAATTCGTGATCTTGTTGTGCAAAGCCCCTTGGTCAACAGTGACCATAATATGGTGGAATTCTGCATTAGGATGGAGAGTGACACGGTTAATTCAGGGACTAGGGTCCTGAACTTGAATAAAGGAGACTATGAAGGTATGAGACGGGTATTGGTTAGGATAGACTGGCAAAGTATACTTCAAGAGTTGACGGTGGAGATGCAATGGCAAAGATTTCAAGACCGCATGGATGAACTCCAAAAATTGTTCATCCCTGTCTGGTGAAAAAATAAAACGGGGAGGGCGGCTCAACCGTGGCTGACGAGGGAAATCAAGGATATTGTTAAATCTACGGAAGAGGCATTTAAATTGGGCAGAGGAAGCAGCAAACCAGAGGACTGGGAATAGATATGTTACAAAACTTACCTTCTGCGGCACTGCAGTTCTGCCACTGGCCGTGTGCGCGACTTTGACGCCTTTGAGAGGGGGACGGGTTTAAAATGACGTTTTCTACAGCCTGTTGAAATCGATCTTTGTCAGGCTGTTTAGCTGCTGCAGAGAAATCGCTCTGACATCCATTTTATCAAGTTTTTGAAAAACATCGCTGGATAATTTAATAGCAGGAGTAAATTAAAAATCGTCTTCTAAAGCCGACAACAGGATGGATCTCACGTACGGGACAAAGCAAGGTAAGCCGTTTATTTTTATATATAAATGTGCTTCTTAGGAAGCCTTTAATCAAAATTTCACGTTGCTAAAAGGTGATTTAGGCCCCATACGAACCGGCAGCGTTTTTCCGATATGGGGTTTAAATTCACCGCAAATTTAACGTTCCAATCGATCGCGTTCCACAAAATCCCACTCGCAAGATGATTTAAATGACCATTAATTTACGGGAATTAAACACTAAATTCCTTCCATTTGGCCTATAAATTCATGACAATGAGATTTAAAAATCATGTTATATTGTGAATTCTTGTGTGAACGTTATTTGGACACTTAGGCTATTTTAAAATGTTAATCTTTTCTTAAGAAATGGGTGGTTGTTTAGATCTAATAATTAGCTACAGTTAGGTAACTAACTAATTATATGCTTTAATTTCAGGTCATTCAAGTAAGATTGTTTCATATTTGTTTCAGAATGCTTCAATCTACAATAACTGAACATTTATTTAAGTTCTCTTAATTTTTAAGAAAGTTATGGGCTTTTGACTGTCCTTGATCACAGCTTTTGTGTTAAGTCAATGGAAAAGCAATAGGGAACAAGATGCTAATTTCCGAATATGAAAATCAATTCAATCTTTATTGTCATTGTGCAGTGTACAGTACAGAGACAACGAAATGCAGTTGGTATCTCCGAAGGGCGAACTTACCAATAAACAAGTAATTGCGCAGTAGTATGAGTATATACATCTATACATATACAGTGGTATCCGTGCAATTTGCTGGTGATTGGGTAGTCCGGGGGGAGGGGTGGAGACAGGCAGTCATTGAGGTGCAGCGTTGAGAAGTGTGACAGCCGCAGGGAAGAAGCTGTTCTTAAGCCTGCTGGTCCGGCAGCGGAGGGACCTGTAGCGTCTCCCGGATGGGAGGAGGGTAAACAGTCTATGGTTGGGGTGTGAGCTGTCCCTGGCGATGCTGTGCGCCCTGCGCAGGCATCGTTTACTATGGACAGACTCAATGGAGGGGAGTGAGGAGCCTGTGATGCGTTGGGCGATCTTCATCACCCTCTGCAGAGCTTTCCGGTCGGCGACAGAGCAGTTACCATACCATACTGTGATGCAGTTGGTAAGGATGCTCTCGATGGTGCAGCGGTAGAAGTTCACCAGAATCTGGGGGGACAGGTGGACCTTCTTAAGTCTCCTCAGGAAGAAGAGCTGGTGAGCCTTCTTGATCAGCGAGGATGGGTCCAGGAGAGGTAATCGGAGATGTTGACCCCCAGGAACCTGAAGCTGGAGACACATTCCACCTCCGTCCCGTTGATATGGATGGGGTTGTGCGTGCAGCCTCTCGATCTCCTGAAGTCCACAATGAGCTCCTTGGTCTTCTTGGAGTTGAGGGCCAGGTTATTGTCGGCACACCATGCTGTTAGGAGCTGAACCTCCTCCCTGTAGGCCGACTCATCGTTGTCGCTGATGAGGCCAATCACCGTCGTGTCATCTGCATACTTGATGATGGTGTTGGTGCCATGTACAGGTATGCAGTCGTAGGTGAAGAGGGAGTAGAGGAGGGGGCTCAGCACGCAGCCCTGGGGTACGCCAGTGTTCAGGGTGAGGGTAGAAGAGGAGTGGTTATCCAACCTAACAGACTGTGGTCTGTTGGTTAGAAAGTCCAGTAACCAATTGCAGAGGGAGGGGTTGATGCCCAGGTCATCGAGTTTGGCGATCAATTTAGAGGGGATAATGGTGTTGAATGCTGAGCTGTAGTCGATGAACAGCATTCTCACATAAGTGTTTCTGTTGTCGAGGTGGGAGAGGGCGGAGTGGAGTGCCGTTGAGATGGCATCCTCCGTGCTCCTGTTCTTGCGGTATGCAAACTGGTAGGGGTCCAGAGTGGGAGGTAGGCAGCATTTGAGGTGTGCCATGACCAGCCTTTCAAAGCACTTGGCGATGATAGGGGTGAGTGCAACTGGGCAGAAGTCGTTGAGGCTCGCCGCAGTGGAGTGTTTTGGCGCTGGCACGATAGAGGTAGTTTTAAGGCACGTGGGGACAACTGCCTGGGAACGTGACAGGTTGAAGATGTCAGTCCAGACATCTGTCAGCTGTGCAGCACAGGTCCTGAGGACGCGCCCAGGGATGCCGTCAGGGCCGGCAGCCTTGCGTACATTGATCCTACTCAGTGCCACGTGCACGTCATAGGGGTTGAGTGTGAGGGGCTGGTGGTCATCGGGGAGCACAGCCTTGATGGCCAACTCTTGGTTGTCCCTTTCAAAGCGGCCATAAAAGTGATTGAGTTCCTCAAGGAAGGATGCATCGCTGGAAGTGGGGGTGGAGTTGGTGGCTCTGTAGTCAGTGATGGCCTGGATGCCATGCCACATGCGTCGGGGGTCGGAGTTTCTGTCGAAGTGCTCCTCGATCCGCAGCTTGTATCTGTGTTTGCCGTTCTTGATGCCTCTCTTCAGATTGGCCTCGATGAACTATGGCCATTCTGAAGATATGAATGTGAATTAGGTGTCAAATTAAAATTCTTTTATGCTTTATCTGATGGGATAAATTGCAGACTTGATTTTTTTAAATCTCAAAATTGTGTAACATTGCTACTGGGGAAATTTACAACAGAGGAGGACAAAGGGGTTAATTAAGAGGGGGTAAAAAAGAGCATGAAAGGGAGCTTGCTGGAAATATAAAAACTGACTCTAAAAGCTTCTTTAGAAATGTAAAAAGTAAAAGATTAGTGAAGTCAAATGTAATGAGGTCCCTCACAATCAGAGACAGGTGAATGGACAATGGGAAACAAGGAAATGGCAGAACAATTAAACGAGTACTTTGGTTCTGTCTTCACTAAGGAATTAGGATTTAGGAAGGATCGCACATGCACAGACCACATAGCAACATTACGCATCATCATTGAGCAGTCTATTGAATGGAACATGTCCCAGTACATCAACTTCATTGACTTTGAGAAAGTGTTTGACAGCTTAGACAGGACAACACTATGGCACCTAATGGACCACGATGGAATTCCCACCAAGATCATAAGCTTAATCCAGAACTCGTATGATGGAACCTCATGCAAAGCAATGCACGCAGGCCAGCCCTCTCAGAGCTACAGTGTCAGGAAGGGCATCAAGCAGGGATGTCTATTGTCACCATTCCTGTTCCTCCTGGCAATTGACTGGATCATGATGGAAACAGCTGAAGGGAAAAGAAATGAAATTCAGTGGACAATGTGGGAGAAGCTAGATGACCCTAGCAACCCTATCCTAATGCAAACACTGCTCTAGAGGAGGTAGAAAGATTCACATACCTAGGCAGTGTTGTGGACATCATCGGAGGGGCAGAGGCAGGCATAACAAGTAGAATCAATAAGGCTAGGGTGGTGTTCAACAAGCTCAGGACGATCTGGAGCTCAAAACACATCTCAATCAACACCAAAATACGCATCTTTAACTCAAATGTGAAACGGGTGATGCTGTATGGATCAGAGACATGGAAAACAACAAACACGGTACAAACAGGCTGCACACATTCATTATAACCATATAACCATATAACAATTACAGCACGGAAACAGGCCATCTCGGCCCTTCAAGTCCGTGCCGAACAACTTTTTTCCCTTAGTCCCACCTGCCTGCACTCATACCATAACCCTCCATACCCTTCTCATCCATATGCCTATCCAATTTATTTTTAAATGATACCAACGAACCTGCCGCCACCACTTCCACTGGAAGCTCATTCCACACCGCTACCACTCTCTGAGTAAAGACACCTGCCTTAACACCTTCATTAACACCTGCCTTAGGAGAATACTTAACATCTGGTGGAGAGACAAAGTAAGCAATGTGGACCTGTGGAAAAGAACAAGCCAGGAGCCATTGACGTACAAATTTGAAGGAGAAAATGGAGTTGGATTAGACACACCCTCAGGAAACCTGCCACAAACATCACCCGGCAAGCCCTGAAATTGAACCCCCAAGGAAAGGTGGCCCCAGGAACAGCTGGAGAAGAGGTGGCCAGACAGAAATGTCTGAGAGTGGGCTGATCTGGGGAGATCTCAAAAGAACTGCCAATAACCGAGTGAGGTGGAGGACATTTGTCAATGGCCTATGCTCCCTAGAGGAGCAATGGACTTAAGAAGAAGAAGAAGAAGAAGAAGAATCAATCTATAGCCTCGTGACATAGAAACATAGAAATTAGGTGCAGGAGTAGGCCATTCGGCCCTTCGAGCCTGCACCGCCATTCAATATGATCATGGCTGATCATCCAACTCAGTATTCCGTACCTGCCTTCTCTCCATACCCTCTGATCCCCTTAGCCACAAGGGCCACATCTAACTCCTTCTTAAATATAGCCAATGAACTGGCCTCAACTACCCTCTGTGGCAGAGAGTTCCAGAGACCCACCACTCTCTGTGTGAAAAAAGTCCTTCTCATCTCGGTCCTAAAGGATTTCCCCCTTAACCTTAAGCTGTGACCCCTTGTCCTGGACTTCCCCAACATCGGGAACAATCTTCCTGCATCTAGCCTGTCCAACCCCTTAAGAATTTTGTAAGTTTCTATAAGATCCCCTCTCAATTTCCTAAATTCTAGAGAGTATAAACTGAGTCTATGCAGTCTTTGTTCATAAGACAGTCCTGACATCCCAGAAATCAGTCTGGTGAACCTTCTCTGCACTCCCTCTATGGCAATAGGTGACACATAGGTGACATAGGTGTCCTTATTGTCATGGTGATCCAGCGATGATTGCAATGCAAGAGAGACGGCGCCCTCTGCAGACTTATTTTTTCTGTTTCCAAATTGGAAAGGGTCGAGATTGTCCGGGAGATTGGCGCAGATGTGGGCCATTGCCAATCTTTCATTGGTTCGATGTTAGAGTTACTGGGTGGCAGTCATTGAGGCAAGTCATCTTACTTTTCTTGGGGGTGGAATGCCGGTTCCCTTGAAGCAGACGGGGACGGTAGACTGTTGAAGTGAAAGGTTGAAGATGTCGGCAAAGACTGTAGCCCATTGATTGGAACACGTTCAGAACTTGTCTAGGAACTCCATCTGGGCCGGCTACTTTCCAAGAATTGATCTCTTTGCCACCTAGACGCATGGGACAATGGCATTGGAGGGTGTGGGTTGCACCTTGTGGAACTCAGTTTAAATCAGGCACAGGGCCCCACATATGACCGTATGTCAATGATGAAGCAGCTGATGATTGGGCCCAGGACACTTCTCTGAGGAACCCCAACAGTCACAGCCACCTTCCTCTGTGTGAGGAATGGGTGCAACCACTGGACCGTTCTCTCTGTGACCTCCATTAGCTGCTACCTGGACAATGTAACACCACATTTGGGTAAATGCTACCTTGATGTTGTAGGCAGTCACCTTCACCTCACCTTTGGTCCTGGCAAAGCCCACACGGGGCATTGGGGAACGGGCTATTGGTGAGTACGTGCCATTTAGTGCCACTGTCCATGTCACCTTCCTTCATTCGGCTGATGACCGAGGGACTGATTGGATGGTGACTTGCCAGAATGGAGTTGTTCACATTCCTGGACAATTGTCCCCATTGTCGAGTGTATGCCGGTGTTTTAGCTGGACTGTCGCTTGGCTAGAGGAGCAGCTAATTCTGCAATACAGCTGGAATGTCATCTGATCCCGTAGGCTTTGCTGCGCCCAGTGGAATGAATCAAGTTACTGACCATAGAAGGTGGACCATGCTGGCTGGCTCCCAACATTACACACACCTTCTTTCCCTGGAGCCCAGTAATATACTCTCTCATGTCTACCAACTCCCCTTAGTTCTTTTGCACATCCCTAAGGTCTAACTTACAGTAGCAATAGGTTTTAGATATGAGATGAAACTAAAGCATCTGGTGAAACCCATAAAAACATGGGAGAACGTGTAAAGTTCTCCCAATGTCAGGATTGAACCCAGGACCCCAGAGAAGTGAAGGAGCAGTGCCAACCACTGCAACGATGGAGCAGGTCCCAGGAGGAAGAGGTTTCACCAGCACTTCTGACTAAACCTGGCTGCAGGTCTGACTAATCAAGGACCAGTCCAACCCCAGTCACTTGCTCTTCTTCCCCTCTCCTCTCTTCCATCAAGGATGAGATACAGAAGTTTGAAGAACGCCTCCAGATTCAGGGACACTTTCTTCCCAACTGTTATCAGGCAACCGAACCATCCTCTCACCAGGTAGATTGCGGTCCTGACCACCCATCCGCATCATTTGAGACTTTTGAACGATCCTTAATCGGACTTTATCAGACTATATCTTGCACTAGATGTTCTACCCCTTATCCTTTATATGTACACTGTGGACGGCTTGATTGTAATCATGTGTAGGGTTTGACGGGACAGCACGCAACAAAGAGCTTTTACTGTACCTTGATGCACGTGGCAATAACCAAATAACCCTATAACAATTACAGCACGGAAACGGGCCATCTCGGCCCTTCTAGTCCGTGCCAAACACTTACTCTGACCTAGTCCCATCACCTGCACTCAGACCATAACCCTCCATTCCTTTCCTGTCCATATACCTATCCAATTTATTTTTAAATGATAAAATCGAACCTGCCTCCACCACTTCCAATGGAAGCTCATTCCACACAGCTACCAATCTCTGAGTAAAGAAATTCCCCCTCATGTTACTCCTAAACTTTTGTCTCTTAATTCTCAAATCATGTCCTCTTGTTTGAATCTTCCCTACTCTCAATGGAAAAAGCTTATCCACGTCAACTCTGTCTATCCCTCTCATAATTTTAAAGACTTCTATCAAGTCCCCCCTTAACCTTTTGCGCTCCAAAGAATAAAGACCTATCTTGTGCAACCTTTCTCTGTAACTTAGGTGCTGAAACCCAGGCACAGATACAAATACCCAGGAGATAGTAAATCTCCTCTGTACTCTCTCTATTTTGTTGACATCTTTCCTATAATTTGGCGACCAAAATTGTACACCATACTCCAGAATTGGCCTCACCAATGCCTTGTACAATTTTAACATTACATCCCAACTTCTATACTCAATGCTCTGATTTATAAAGGCCTGCACACCAAAAGCTTTCTTTACCACCCTATCTACATGCGATTCCAACTTCAGGGAACTATGCACAGTTATTCCTAGATCCCTCTGTTCCACAGCATTCCTCAATTCGCTACCATTTACCATATACGTCCTATTTTGATTTGTCCTGCCAAGATGTAGCACCTCACACTTATCAGCATTAAACTCCATCTGCCATCTTTCAGCCTTCTCTTCCAAATGGCCCAAATCTCTCTGTAGACTTTGAAAATCTACTTCAATTTCATTTTCAAAACTATTTCAAAATCTGCTATCATTATCTACTTCAATAATAAATGAAAGATAGATTCTTGATTAGTATGGGAGTCAGGGATTATGGGGAGAAGGCAGGGAAAGACAGATCAGCCATGATTGAATGGCGTAGACTTGATGGGCCGAATGGCCTAATTCTGCTCCTATCACCTATGACCTTATAAATGTGTTTAGTGATCAGTGCTGGGCCCTGCCGTCACTGAGGATGGAACGGTTCCAGGAACGTTCTCCTGTTGGCTATCTAGCTGTCTGCTGCTGCTTATGAGCAGTTGTGGCAGCACTGAGATTTAACCTGATTCTTTGGTTGTGGGCTTTCTTACCTCGGCCTCTTGCACTTGTGTCAGCACTTCAAATACCACTCTTTCCTTGCGGTTGAAGTGTGGGATGTCGCGCAAGGCAGGCATGTTCAGGACTGGGGCTGTGCTCTGGAATTCAGAGGGCTCGAGGAACATCTCATGCAGTTCGTCTTCACAGCACAGGGACACCAATCTACCTTTGACTCTCCCATCAATGAATCCCTCAGCAGCTTCAAGGACAAACTCATCCAGTAATGAAATATTAATCCATCCTTATGGCGTGGGCCAAATAACTTATGGAGGCAGTAAAGCCAAGGTTAGATTATCAACAAGCAATTCACAAATTATCTTATAGAATATAGTTTATTCATAAAAGCAGCTGGGAGTCTCAAACAATGCTCCAAATAATCATTGGTGATCTCACCGAATAAATATAGTATTTGTTTGAATCAAACATGTAAATATAAAAAGAACATGTTAGAACTAAGCAGCCAACCAGGCGGTGTGTGAGGGAAACAAGAATGCAATGGGAATGTCCAGTGGTCAGTGGCTGATCTACTTCCCCACCTTGGCTCGACGTCCCTCCATGCCCTCGCCACAGGAGAATCAGCAAGCCCACAACAGATATTAGCAACTGAAGGTTCCCGTAGTGTCCGCATCCCTGTCAGCCTGGAACTTGAACTGAACATACCCCCAGATGAGCTTCCCGCATCAGCAGCACTCCACCTCACTTTGTATTGAGGTAAGGCCAACATTCCAATTCCCATTTTAAAAAAAGGTTTATGCCTGTCCACTAATCCCATTCCTCTACTAAGGCTTTTCAACCTGCCATGTACTTCCAGCGTTTTCTGTTGCTGTTTCAGATTTCTAACCTCACCAGTAGCATCCACTTAAAAAAAACAACTCTGCCTTGACCCTATCTCCATTTTAGAGAAAAGGGCAGCACCCCTGTGTACTTCACATTTATGGCCTTCCCCCAATCACCTTGACTACTTGCTCTCCCAACCTGCTTCCAGTACGGACTCAATCCTTCCACTCTGTCAGGTCTGACAACTACACTTATCACTCCAGTGGTCAATATGTCTTTCCTCGGATGTGGATTCCCCTGTGGAACGTTTGGAATGCTGTCACCTGAGTCGATTGCTCTTCTGTCTTTTCTGTTCTCACCCCATCTTCTCCGTCGAAGAATCAGATCAGAGTTCCTTTCAATTTCACCTTCCTCCAACCACCTGTATTCATAGAATATCCAACAGTGCAGATAGACACAAAAAGCTGGAGGAACTCAGCGGGTCAGGTAGCAACTCTGGAGAGATGGAATGGGTGACGTTTTGGGTCGAGACCCTTCAAGCTCTGAAGAAGGGTCTTGACCCAAAACGTCACCAATTCCTTCTCTCCAGAGATGCTGCCAGTTACTCCAACATTTTGTGTCTATCTTTGGTTTAAACCAGCATCTGCAGTTTCTTCCCACACATCCAACAGTGTAGCACAGGAACAGGTCCTCCGGCCCACCATGAAGCTGACCTTGATACCGAGCAAAACTGCATGTGGTCTATACTCCTCCGTTCATAAGATCATTCTCCCTCATTTCCCAGGCGATCCCACTGCCAAAAAAGTTCCACCCCCCTCCTATTCATTATTCCAAACAAGACACTCCAGGATTGCCAGATCCATGAACCCTCATCGCCTTGTTCTGCAGATCTGAGGCTCTGTAGCCAGTTGATGACCTGGTTTTCAGCAATCCTTGAATCCAATTAAATTGCTTTTATTACTCTGTCCATAATTTAAACTTGAACAACTCAATTATTGGTAAATAGTAACGACTATTGTTTTGGGATGATTTCCAAGATTCATAATGATTGGACTGAACCCATGGAATATGCATCACATTGCTAAACAGTGCAGGTGTACAATTGTTGATCATTTGTAGAAATAGATCATTACCAGGGAATAGTAGGTAATACTTTACAGAACTAGACAATGCACAATATGCAGAGAGATAAGAACTTCCATCCCCCTCAACAATCATTGACCATGGAAAATTCCCAGCCCGGGGGTGAATGTATAGTAATGGCTGCCGTGCTTGTCCTCAAATGGTCATGGAGTTCACCAGGCACTCCAAGAGCTGAGCCAGCACGAGCAACGTCCGTGTGAAGGTGGAACTGCAGGGAGTGCTGTACCTGGGGCCATTTCCCATGGGAAGACGAATACCCCTTTGGATACTGTGGGTGAGAGCGGCAGCAGCAGACAGCATGCCTGGCCGTAAGGCACAGGGTGACGTCAGGCAGAGCAATAGTGATGGGCACACACAGCAGAGTCAGTGGCAGCAAACAAGACTCTGGGTGGTATGTTGTCTTCCCGGTGCCAGGCTCTGGGATGTCTCCGAGCAGCTGCACAACATTCACAAAACAAAGGGCACATGGGGGCGGGCCAGGGAAGTTGTACATGTGGGCACAATTGACATGGGGAGGAAAAGGGATGAACATAGGGAGTTAGTCAAGAGGGTATCTCAGCCTTACACCAGCAATAGGAATATAGAACAGAAGAATGCGTGGCTGAGGAGTTGGTGAAGAAGGCAGAGATTCAGATCTTTGGATCATTGGGATTTCCTTTGGGGCAGAAGTGTACAAGAGGGAGGGTTTGATTTAACCATATAACATATAACCATATAACAATTACAGCACGGAAACAGGCCATCTCGGCCCTTCAAGTCCGTGCCGAACAACTTTTTTCCCTTAGTCCCACCTGCCTGCACTCATACCATAACCCTCCATACCCTTCTCATCCATATGCCTATCCAATTTATTTTTAAATGATACCAACGAACCTGCCGCCACCACTTCCACTGGAAGCTCATTCCACACCGCTACCACTCTCTGAGTAAAGAAGTTCCCCCTCATGTTACCCCTAAACTTCTGTCCCTTAATTCTAAAGTCATGTCCTCTTGTTTGAACTGGAGGGGGATTGATATCCTTGCAGAGAGGTTCGCTAGTGCTACTTGGGAGGGTTTAGGTTAGGGAGACACGGGCTGGGAACCAGAGGGGTCGGTCAGAAATTGTAAGGAGTGATGGAAAGATAGAGATAGGACCAGTTAAAGTCCCAAAGGAAGAACGTGTAGGGAGAGGTGAAGGAATATGGTGGCACTGATGAAATGGAATGTGTTTACTTCAATGCAAGGAGTGTTGGGAAAGCAGATGGACCTAGGCTGAATCGGTGCTCAGGACTATAACGTTGTGCCCATTACAGAGACCTGGTTGTGAGAGAAACACGATTGGCGGATCAACATTCCAGGCTTGTGATGTTTCAGACATGATAAAGAGGGAAGTAAAAGAGGTGGGGGAGTTGCTTTATTCATCAGGGAGACTATCACCACAGCACTCAAAGGACATGTCTAGACGGTACATCCACTGGGGCGATATGGGCAGAGCTCTAAAATAAGAATGATTCCCGTGATTCCATCATCCAGTTTGCCTTGTGCATCTGGCCAGGAGATTCCCTGCATCCCTGACAAAGCTCACAAAATGCACAGGAAGATGCATCAGAAATCCTGGGGATAATTGGCGGGAAAACTGGAAAATTCCCAACCGATCCCTGTAATGATGGAAAATGGTCCTGCAGCTCGGCCACACGCTGGGAAAGACAGCGGAGGCAGGAGGTTGCACCCTACTCCAACTCTCCACCACTCTAGCTCTCTAATTCCAATCTAGCACTCTCTACAAGGCCTTGCAATTTATTCTCTACCATATATTTATCCTATCTCCCCTGACGGCCACAATTGAACCTGTCACAACCACATCTGCAAGCAGGTTCCAAACACATTCTGCCTATAAAGAGCTTTCCTTGGGTTATTCTTAATTTCCGTTCCCTATATTTCATACTTACAAACTAAAGTCCTTGATCCCCCCAGCAACAGGAACAGTGTCTCACTGTCCACTCAGTCTGGACCTCTCATCATTTAGGAATCTCCCAGATCTCCCCTTAGCCTTTTCCAAAGAAAGCAGTCCCAGCACTCCCAATCTCTCCTTGTATGTAGTTCAGGAGCCATTCCCACAAATCTCCTCTTATACTGAAGCATCCAGAGTTGAACACGATTCACAGTTGCGGCCAGGCCCGTGTTCTATGAAGGATTAGCATGACTTCTACACTTCAAGTCCCCCACTGATAAAGCCCAAAGTTGCACACGCATCATTAACTCTTTCTCAGCCTCTCCTGCCACTTTCAATGATCTGTGCCCCCATATCCCCTTCTCTCTCTGTTCCTGCACCCTTTACAACAATATCCTTTAATCTATATTACGAGTACTTAGCTTTCCTTCTCTGCATCATCTACCATACATACATCTTTCATTCTTGCACTTTAGTGTTTTTTGGACTACTTCAGATTGCAGTGCAACACTCCGGCCAGACGTGGTCCTGTGGTCCACAACAGCCAAGTTGGCATACATTGTGGAATTGACCGTTCCATGGGAAGATGGTGTTGAAGAAGCTTATGAGAGGAAAAAGACCAAGTACTATGAAGCTGACCAGAATGGCTGGGAGACCAAGATTTTCCCTGTAGAAGTGGGTTGCAGGAGATTCGTTGCTACATTTACGACCAGTCTATTGAAGAAAATGGGGGTGAGGGGTCGCTCCCTCCAACAAGCAATCAAATCGTTGTCAAATTCAGCAGAAAAAAAGCAGCAATTTGCTTTAGATTAAAAGGAAAGACAACAATTGGGCTGCAAGATGAAGACAGGAGGGTATGGAACTGAGGGGGGTGTACCTGGGGCGCCAGGTATCACCGTTGAGCCCTCTGGAGATGTTGTCGGCTTATCAATGAAACGTCAAAGAAGGAGGGTGCCCACCTGATGACCCGATGACATGCCTCACCTGATGACCCCAATGACATGCCTACCCTACCTTTCACCACTCCAATCCCACTGCCAATATCAAGAGTACCGACTTACTGCAGGGATTGAAACACCAAGTCCTATTAGGTCTACTATCGTTCTATCGATTGTTATATCTATCTTTACCGTTTATCATTTTATTGTTTCGTCAATGAGTTTCACGTGACAAGGACTATCATTGCCGCTTTCTCTGCCAATAAACATGACATGGCAACTCCTGCACTCAATGCTCTGACCGATGGAAGCAAGTGTGTACAGTGCCTTCTTCACCACCTTGTCTATCTGTGTCACCACTTACGGGAAACGCTGCTGCTTGACGATTTGAAGAATTGAATGAATTCGTCTCCATCACTACCCAAGAAGCTCCAGATTTAGTTTGGTTTAGCGATGCAGCATGGAAACAGGCCCTTCAGCCCATCAAGTCCATGCCAACCATTGATCAACCATTCACGGGGAGAAGGTGCAAGCTGCACACAACAGCAGCGGGTCCAGGATTGTAGCCGGGTCTCTGGCGCTGTGAGGCAGCAGCTCTACCAGCTGCACCATTGTACCGTCACTATTTTTAAGCCAAGTTTTAGCAATTGTGAAATATCATGAATGGACTAATGCACCATTGTGGGGCATAAGGGATATTGATGGATACTGTCAACGCCTGCACATCGGGGAAAGGTATAACAGAAGCATATAGATTTCATTGTGAGGTTACACTTTGAACAGAAGATGTTGTTTTTCCTGACATTTCGTTCGCTCGTGTGTCAGATGACGTGTAGTTCGCTGTTGGCTTCTATCGTCGTCCAACATGTTGACAGAATTGGCTGCCCGACGCGTCACAGAGTGCATCGTGTCACCGTTTCCGGGGATCGCCACGAGGAGGCTTCAGTCACGATCCCCTTCCTGACAGTGGGAAGCTGTAAGCAGTGCGGATGCAGAGAGGCTCTAGATCTATGCTCATGCACATTAAAATGTCAATGCAATGCTGGGACCTTGGCCTTTGTATCCAATTGCGTACAGTTCTGGTCTCCAAATCTGAGGAAGGACATTATTGCCATAGAGGGAGTGCAGAGAAGGTTCACCAGACTGATTCCTGGGATGTCAGGACTGTCTAATGAACAAAGACTGCATAGACTCGGTTTATACTCTCTAGAATTTAGGAGATTGAGAGGCGATCTTATTGAAACTTTAAAAATTCTTAAGGGGTTGGACAGGCTAGATGCAGGAAGATTGTTCCCGATGTTGGGGAGGTCCAGGACAAGGGGTCACAGCTTAAGGATAAGGGGGAAATCCTTTAGGACCGAGATGAGAAATACTTTTTTCACACAGAGAGTGGTGGGTTTCTGGAACTCTCTGCCACAGAGGGTAGTTGAGGCCAGTTCATTGGCTATATTTAAGAGGGAGTTAGATGTGGCCCTTGTGGCTAAGGGGATCAGAGGGTATGGAGAGAAGGCAGGTACGAGATACTGAGTTGAATGATCAGCCATGATCATATTGAATGGCGGTGCAGGCTCGAAGGGCCGAATGGCCTACTCCTGCACCTAATTTCTATGTTTCTATGTTTCCAGATGACTGCAGCAGAACCTTGGAGAGAATGCAGATTTCACTGGGAATCCTGGAAACATAATGGTGAGGGTGATGTAACCAAGCACGTGGCAGAGTCCTCCCATTGTGACGGGATGGTAGGAGGAAGGTTAAGAGGTTGCTGCAGTTGTTCTGCAGTGTCCCCTTCACCATTCCTACCAGACAGGGAGCCAGAATGGTCAATCAGTAGCAACCTGTTAAACCTGTGCTTCTCAATTTCCCTCCCAGCCTACTTGAGTGAGAGTTGTACAGCATTGAAACAGGTCCTTCAGCCCACCATGTCTGTACCACCCACCAATCCCACTCGCCTGCACCAATTACATGTCCCTCTATGCTTTGCTTGCTCAAGTACTGGTCCAGAGGCCTCTTGGGACATCCGACTCCATGCGATGAGCGCGATCAAACTAGAAGCGGGGGCCGCGCGGAGGTCGGGTGATCCCTGTACAGGACCGTTCCCACCAGCATGCGCCTGCATGCGGCAAGCGCGACCAAACCGGCAGCGAGGGCCGCACGGAGGTCGGTGAGTGTCGCAACGCGGCGCAAAGTGAGGCGAACTTGGAGCGAAGTCTTAAGGTAAGTTCGCCAGGATAGAGAGGAGCACACAGAGAGGGGCACAGAGGCACTCACAGAGAGGGCCACGGAGCCACACACAGAGAGGGCCACGGAGCCACACACAGAGAGGGTCACGGAGGCACCTACAGAGAGGGTCACAGAGGCACGACGTCGAGGCGGTGTGTAATGCATCGAGGCGACTGCGAGCCGACAAGCCGTTGCCGCGCGGAATTTTTGAACACGGTTAGTTTTTCGGAGCCCGCGCGATGTCGGGACGAACTCCGCACAATTCCGCACGGCTCCAGCGATCGAAGTGGGACCGGCCCCGCGACGCCGGACGGCTGAAGCGACCACGTTAGGTCGCGCTCATCGCATGGAGTTGCATGCTGGTGGGACAGGCCCTAAAGGGAGTAGTGATCTCTGTCCCTCTCTGTGGATGCTGCCTGACCTGCTGTGTATGTTTAATGACCTCAATGGTTTCAGATTTCAGTGTGGGCTGGATGGGCCTGACTGAAACCACACTCGTGTGTTCATTACGTTACCTGCAATCCTGAGACTGAGCTCGTGATTGCAGAGCTACTGGCTCTGTCCTGAAGGGAGCAGGCTGCCTGTCACTTGGCCGCATCAGACAAACCTGCAAAGATGGACAGCTGCAGCTGTGCAGTAATGCTACACCGGGATATCTACTTTCAGCAGGCAGTTACAATGAGGCTGCCCTTTACCAACTGAAATAACCTTCCCTCTCACTAACAGTAATGTGAGACCAGTGGGCTGTGGCTCTGCTCTGAGCAAATCACGGCTGCTTGGTATCTCCGTACAGCTCTGTCCTTTGACACACAGATAGTGAGAAGGACCATTGTTCGTCCGGAGATAGGTCGTTGCTGAGCTTACACCGGTTGCTAAGGTGTAATTATGTTAGAGCTAATCATTTGCTCCCATTAACGAGATATTAGTCGGGTCAATTGACCTTCCTCGTGTTTATGTGTGAACCTCAGTTAAATCGATAAAGCGTCTTGTGCACATTAACCCAGAAATGGGGAGGAGGGAGCTCTCTGTTCACCTGGAATTCTTTACTGTACCATTTGAAACAGATGTTGGGCTAAGTGGGTGATGGAGGGAAGCAAATGGAACTATCGCACTCTGCCAACTTGGTCAGTATGGGCAAGGTGGGCCGAAGAGCCAGTTTCCATGTATGGCTCTAGAAATGGATGTCGGGACAAGTGGGTCCTGGTCCTTGGAGAGGCAGCGTGAGCGTGACTGGAAGTCTGACTGGAGCTGCCCAAACCCAGCCAGAGCTCATCAAATACCTTGGAGTAAACATGCGTGAGCAATGTTTCTGACCAAGTTGTGGATCTGTGGAAATGCCTTCTGGGAAAGAATGGCCATGGAGAGGAGGAGGGAAGACCAGGCACAATGGCAGGAGATCCACAATGGCAGGAAGGTAGGCCGGCAGCCACAAGCCACCATGGCAGTACAGTGGTTGACCAAAGGCTTGGTGATCCAGAAGCTGCGATCACTTACCCAGACGGTGGGGGGCTGTTCACATCACACCATGCCCGCTGGGAATTTCATCCGGGAAAAACTCATCACAACAGAATCACTGAATCACTATAAAAACCTGCTGATTCACTCATGCCCTTCAGTGAAGGAAATGTGCCCTCCTTACCCATCTGCCCTACATAGGGCAACAGATCCAGGGCAACGTGGTTAACTGTGTGTACTTGGATAGTTAATTGCAACAAACTTGGTATAAAAAATGAGAAAACACAACCGTTACCCTCTGCCCAAGCACCTGGCAACTGGATCTAAGAGAGAGATGTAACACTCACAGGTGTAGTAATACTCACAGAATTAAAGTCACCCAGCATCGAAACAGGCCCTTAGGCCCAACTGGTCCATGCCGAACAAGATGTCCCATCTACACTCGTCCCACCTGCCCGCATTTGGCCCATATCCCTCTCAATCTTACCTATAAATGCACCTGTGCAAATGTATTTTAAGTATTATCACAGTATCTACCTCAACTACTTCCCCTAGAGCTCATTCCGTACACCCACCACCCGCTGTGTGAAAAAGTTGTCCTTTAGAAACATAGAAACATAGTAATTAGGTGCAGGAGTAGGCCATTCGGCCCTTCGAGCCTGCACCGCCATTCAATATGATCATGGCTGATCATCCAACTCAGTATCCCGTACCTGCCTTCTCTCCATACCCTCTGATCCCCTTAGCCACAAGGGCCACATCTAACTCCCTCTTAAATATAGCCAATGGACTGGCCTCAACTACCCTCTGTGGCAGAGAGTTCCAGAGACCCACCACTCTCTGTGTGAAAAAAGTCCTTCTCATCTCGGTCCTAAAGGATTTCCCCCTTATCCTTAAGCTGTGACCCCTTGTCCTGGACCTCCCCAACATCGGGAACAATCTTCCTGCATCTAGCCTGTCCAACCCCTTAAGAAATTTGTAAGTTTCTATAAGATCCCCCCCTTTAGGTTCGTATTAAATCTTTCCCATCTCAGCTTAAGCCTATGTTCTCTGGTTTTTGATTCCCCTACTCTGGGTAAAGGACTGCATTCACAATATGTATTTCCCTCAATATGTTAAACCTGTATAACATCACCCCTCAGCCTTCTTCTTACCAAGGAATAAAGTTCCAGCCTTCTAAGCCTCTCCCTATAGCTCAGACCCTCAAGTCCTGACAACATCCTTGTAAATATTCTCTACTCTCCTTCCAGCTTAACGACATCCAACGTATCAAAGCTTCTCGACCACCCTGTCTACCTGTGTCACTACTTTCAGAGATCGATGTACCTGCACTCCTTGATCCCTCTGCTCTATAACACTCCCCAGGGACCTGCCGTTCAGAGCTCACAGAGGATGAGCCTTTCTCCTCCATTGTTGTCCCATCTTGTCTCTTACGGTCGGACCTCGGGTTATGGGGAGAAGGCAGGAGAATGGGGTTAGGAGGGAGAGATAGATCAGCCGTGATTGAATGGCAGAGTAGACGATTAGCTGAATTGCCTAATTCTACTCCTATCACTTATGAACATGAACCTATCTCGACCACTGAAGGCATGTGCCTTCTTTACCACCCTATCAACTTATTTTGCAACTTTCAGGACGCTCTGTACTCCTCTTCTCCTAAGAGTCCTGCCATTCAATGTAAACTTTCACCGCAGACACCAGTGGTCACAGACGTGTCTGAGAAACACCCCTCCGCACTTTAATTTCTATCCCCTGACTTATGAAGGTAAGCATCTGCCTCCATATGCCTTCAGCACCCTATTGCCCTGTGTTGCAACTATCAGGGAACTATGGACTTGAACCTCTAGGTCTCTGTGTTCAATATTTCTTCATGCCCTACCATTTACTGGCTCTGCTGACTGTACCATTTCCCCCACACCCTCGTGCTGTGTGATTACATTTTCTTGTTGGTCTCTGATTAGTCCCAGCTCTCCTCTTCCAGCCCTTTCACTATTTGCATGCCAATGCAGTATTTTTGGATTCCGTTTATATTTGGTGTCGCTGGGCAACACAAGTGGATAGAGTGGTAGTGAAGTCTGTTCTTCAGCTGTGGAATAACCAATGTTGTATTAATTTGTTCCAGATTCGCACTGCTCTTTTACCCTGTATTCCAGAAAATGACCACAAGTATTCCACATAGTTATTTCCTTCTATTGCCATCTTAAAGGATCCATGCAACTTGGTCAGAGTGGATGAGATGGGCTGAAGGGCCTGTATCTGTGCTGTATAGTAATTTGATTCTATGATTATCCTTCAACTTGCTCATGGAGGTGCCAGTTTCTGCTAGGGCCACACGTGTGGGTTTAAACCAGGCACGTGCCGTCAGGGTAGGCAAGGTGGGCACTGCCGACCCTGACTAAAATTATAACATAGTAATGTCTAAATATAAATAATAAAGGCATGGGGAATGATGCCTATGTAGGAGACCGATCTCTTAGGTAGGCATAAATCTCCGTGCCTTTCATCCGCAGCGCTTGTAACGCGGGAAGCTCTGTGCAGCCCACGTGCTGTCAGCGCTGCCTGAAGCCATCACTTTCAATTGGGGCTGAAAGCAGCAGAAATTCTGCCTTTGCAGCACTGCACATGTGCATCAGTCTACTGCGCATGCGCAGCGCAAGTTTCTTGGCGGGGTTTTCAACTATGGTTTGTCGTGTACCAATGATGTGGTAAGTACATTTTGTGTTTATGTTTTTAAATACCGTATTTCCCGGGGTGTGAGGTTTGGGGGGCGGGAACGCTCCTTTCACAGCGTTTGGGGAGTCTGGCCCGGGGTAAAGTTGCGGGGAGGGCACGAATGTTATGAAGGAGGGGATTGGGATAATGCCACTTGCGACGCTCCTTGCACGGAGGCGTGGAATGCCACCGCATTGAGGCCGGGGGGGTGAGAGAGAGAGAAGTAGCTCGGGTGGCTGAGCGGCCACCGGGCCGGACAGCGGAACCAGCCGCCACCTTAGCTCCTTCTGCCGGTCCCCGCTCACCTCTGGCAGCTCTCCGTCTAAAAACCTCTCTCCTGCCGCTCGCTGGCCTCACTCATGTCCTAAATTCCAACAGCGCAATTGAGGTTACTCAGCTGTGGGAATTTCAGGATTTGCAGGAAGCCGCTGACATGAGCGAAGTCGGCGAACGGTAGGTGACAGGTGTTCCGACGGAGAGCACTGCCAGAGGTGAGCGGGCCGGCAGAAGGCGCTGAAGTGGTGGCCAGTTCTGCTGTCGGGTCCCGGTGGCCGCTCGTAGCTCCCCGAGCTGCTTCTATCCCCAGCTACAGTGCGTGGCTTCGCGCCCGGAGAGTTGCGGTAGCGGTGAGTGAGTGAGTTACTGGCAGTATCCCTGACACCCTCCTTCTCAACACTCGTGCCCTCCCCACAACTTTACCCCTGGCACAGACACTCCACACGCTGTGAAAGGAACTGTTCCCCCAATTGGTCTAGGACTAGGAAGCCTTGGGCAAATTGAAATGTCACAGTTTTTATTTATTTATTTACTTAACTTTAATTTTTTTTTAAAGCGGATTGAGTGCCTACCCTGAGTAATTACTCACGGCACGTGCCTGCTTTAAACTAAATAGTGGGGTGGGGGGGGGGGGAGGGATTGACAAATTGGGAGTATAAAGATGGAGTTGAAGGGGAAGTGACTAAAGGAAAAATTACAAAATATTCTCAAATTAATGGGAATGAAAGTTCGAGAATGGACAACAGAGTAAGGTCAGGGCCAATTGCGAGCGGTGCGAGGGGGGACGTGAATACCGAGGTCAGAGTGTTGTATATGAATGCGCGAAGTATAAGAAATATAGTGGACAAGATTGAGGCTGTTAGAAACTGGAATTACAGAGGCATGGCTGCAAGAGGGCCAGGGCTGGGAACTGAATATTCAAGGGTATATCTCCTATCGAAAAGACAGACAGGTGGGCAGAGAGGTTGGGGTAGCTCTGTTGGTGAGGAATGAAATTCAGTCCCTTGGAAGGGGTGACAATGAAACAGGAGATGTGGAGTCAGTATGGAGAGAACTAAGGAATTGTAAGGTTAAAAATACCCTAATGGGACTAATCTACAGGCCTCAATAGACAATAGGTGCAGGAGCAGGCCATTTGGCCCTTCGAGCCAGCACCGCCATTCAATGTGATCATGGCTGATCATCCCCAATCTGTACCCCATTCCTGCCTTCTCACCATATCCACTGACTCCGCTATTTTTAAGAGCCCTATCTAGCTCTCTCTTGAAAGCATCCAGAGAACCTGCCTCCACCGACCTCTGAGGCAGAGAATTCCACCAACTCACCACCCTCTGTGAGAAAAAGTGTGTCCATTCTAAATAGCTTCAGGAAAACCAGGCCTCCAAACAGTAACTTGGACAATAGGGTGCAAGTTGAATCAGGAGTTAAAATTGGCATGTAGTAAAAGCAATTACTTTTTGGGAAGTAATTGTTATGGGAGATTTCAACATGCAGGTAGACTGGGAAAATCAGGTTGGTACTGGACCCCAAGAAAAGGACTTTGTAGAGTGCCTTTGTGATGGATTCTTAGAGCAGCTTGTATTGGAGCCTACCAGGTAGAAGGGAATTCTGGATTTAGTGTTATGTAATGAACTGGATTTGATAAAGGAAATTGAGGTTAATGAGCCATTAGGGGTTAGTGACCATAATATGGTCAGGTTTAATCTACAATTGGAGAGGGAGAAGGGTAGATCGGAGGTGTCAGTGTTGCAGTTGAATAAAGGGGACTATGGGGCCATGAGGGATGAGCTGGCCAAAGTTGACTGAAAAGATCCACTAGCAGGGATGACAGTGGAACAACAATGGCAGGTATTTCTGGGAATCATACAGAAGGTGCAGGATCAGTTCATTCCTAGGAGGAAGAAAGATTCCAAGGGGAGAAAGGGGCGACCATGGCTGACAAGGGACGTCAGGGACAGTATAAAAATTAAAGCGAAGAAGTACAACGTAGCAAAGATGAGCGGGAAGCAAGAGGATTGGGTAATGTTTAAAGAGCAACAGAAGATAACCAAAAAGACAATACGGGGAGAAAAGATGAGGTACGAAGGTAAGCTAGCCAAGAATATAAAGCAGGAGAGTAAAAGCTTCTTTAGGTATGTGAGAGAAAAAATTAGTTAAGAACAAAGTTGGACCCTTGAAGACAGAAACAGGTGAATTTATTATGGGGAACAAGGAAATGGCATATGAATTGAACAGGTACATTGGATCTGTCTTCACTAAGGAGGACACAAACAATCTTCCTGATATAGTAATGGCCAGAGGATCTGGAATGACAGAGGAACTGAAGGAAATCCACATTAGGCAGGAAATGGTGTTGGATAGACTGATGGGACTGAAGGCTGATAAATCCCCAGGGCCTGATGGTCTGTATCCCAGGGTACTTAAGGAAGTGGCTCTAGAAATCGTGGATGCATTGGTGATAATTTTCCAATGTTCTACACATAGAGGATCAGTTCCTGTGGATTGGAGGGTAGCTAATGTTATCCCACTTTTTAAGAAAGGCGGAAGAGAGGAAACAGGGAATTATAGACCAGTTATCCTGACATCGGTGGTGGGGAAGATGCTGGAGTCAATTGTAAAAGATGAGATAGCCGCACATTTGGATAGCAGTAACAGGATCGGTCCGAGTCAGCATGGATTTACGAAGGGGAAATCATGCTTGACTAAAAACAGGAAGGCAGATTACTATCTAAATGGCGTCAAGTTCGGAAAAGGGGGGGTACAACGGGATCTGGGGGTCCTTGTTCATCAGTCTATGAAAGTAACCATGCAGGCACAGCAGGCAGTGAGGAAAGCGAATGACATGTTGGCCTTTACAACAAGAGGAATTGAGTATAGGAGCAAAGAGGTCCTACTGCAGTTGTACGGTGTCAGGGGATATGAGGAGAAGGCAGGAACGGGGTACTGATTGTGGATGATCAGCCATGATCACATTGAATGGTGGTGCTGGCTTGACGGGGTCGAATGGCCTCTACTCCTGCACCTATTGTCTATTGCCTCTGTTCCCCAGTACTCTCTACCATTCATTGTATTTTCCCTACCTTTATTAGTCATAGAAACATAGAAACATAGATGCAAGGAGTAGGCCATTCGGCCCTTCGAGCCTGCACCGCCATTCAATGTGATCATGGCTGATCATCCAACTCAGTATCCCATACTTGCCTTCTCTCCATACCCCCTGCTCCCTTTAGCCACAAGTGCCACATCTAACTCCCTCTTAAATATAGCCAATGAACCGGCCTCAACTACCTTCTGTGGCAGAGAATTCCAGAGACTCACCACTCTCTGTGTAAAGAATGTTTTCCTCATCTCGGTCCAAAAGGAATTCCCCCTTATCCTTAGACTGTGACCCCTTGTTCTGGTCTCCCCCAACATCGGGAACAATCTTCCAGCATCTAGCTTGTCCAACCCCTTAAGAATTTTGTAAGTTTCTATAAGATCCCCCCTCAATCTTCTAAATTCCAGCGAGTACAAGCCGAGTCTATCCAATCTTTCCTCATATGAAAGTCCTGACATCCCAGGAATCAGTCTGGTGAATCTTCTCTGTATCCCCTCTATGGCAAGGATGTCTGTCCTCAGATTTGGAGACCAAAACTGTACGCAATACTCCAGGTGTGGCCTCACCAAAACCCTGTACAACTGCAGTGGAGCCTCCCTGCTCCTATACTCAAATCCTTTCACTATGAATGCTAACGTACCATTCGCTTTCTTCACTGCCTGCTGCACCTGCATGCCTACTTTCAATGACTGGTGTACCATGACACCCAGGTCTCGTTGCATCTCCCCTTTTCCTAATCTGCCACCATTCAGATAATAGTCTACCCTCATGTTTTTGCCACCAAAGTGGATAACCTCACATTTATCCACATTATACTGCATCTGCCATGCATCTGCCCATTCACTCAGCCTATCCAAATCACCCTGCAGCCTCCAAGCATCCTCCTCACACCTAACTATACCCCCCAGCTTGGTGTCATCTGCAAACTTGGAGATGTTGCATTGAATTCCCTCGTCCAAATCATTAATATATATTGTAAATAGCTGGGGTCCCAGCACTGAGCCTTGCGGCACCCCCCTAGTCACTGCCTGCCATTTTGAAAAGGACCCGTTTACTCCTACCCTTTGCCTCCTGTCTGCCAGCCAGTTCTCTATCCACATCAATACTGAACCCCCAATACCGTGTGCTTTAAGTTTGTATGCTAATCTCTTATGCGGGACCTTGTCGAAAGCCTTCTGAAAGTCTAGATATAACATATCCACTAGTTCTCCCTTATCCACTCTACAAGTTACATCCTCGAAAAATTCTATCCTCGAAAAATTCTGGTCATCTCAAGATGCACCACCTCATACCAATCAGGATTAAATTGCATCTTCCATTGCTCCCCAGGGTTTCCTCTGGGTGGTGCAGTGCATTGGTTCCTTCCTACACACTGTAGTGTGGGGTGAAGCTGGTGTGCCAGGGCACCCAGGGGTGGTGCAGGGCCACCCAGAATCAGTCGCAGGGCTACCCAGGGTCGGGCGGGGAGGGCGGCGAATTGCCAGGGGTTTACACAGACCAGTTAGGCTGCCGGCTGGCACGTGGTTGTGGTGTGGGGGTGAGGGGGGGAGGGGGGGATGAGCGGGGCACACAGGGGAAAGTCACTCTGTCACGCTAGGGTTGTCTTTGCACTGTGAGGAAAGATAACCGCTGCGGTAGTTCTATCCTGCACACACTGAATTGTCCCTAGTGTAGGATAGAAATAGTGTACGGGTGATCGCTGGACAGCACCAACTCGGTGTTTCCACTGTATCTCCAAACTAAACTATGTTAAAATGGTTCCAAAGCACCAATCGCTGTATGAATCGCACCGATCCATGAACCAACTAACTCGGTCTACAACAGATTTGGTCCGATATAACGAAAATCAAGTTAAAACAAGGGTTTACTGCAGTGACGCCAAACAAAGTGAAGCTCTGAACCATTTCCATGACCCCACCGTTAATGTTTGGGGGAAAGTGCTCCACCATGTTTGCAGAAGGCAACAACTAGCTTCTTCCTCGTGCTGACATTGAGGGAGAGGTTACCGTCTTGTTGTTGAATGTGGGAGAAGGATGAAGGGCGGAATGGCTTCCTTTTCCTGATCCTCGTCAGATGTTCTGATTGCAAGAACATTTACCACACATGTATTTCTAAATTCATACTTACAAAAAGCCATTTTGTGCCTGTACCTTGGGCAGCACTAAGCTGCAGGATTCATGTTGTTGCCTCATAGTTCCAATGCCCAGTTAATTCATAAGGTCATAAGTGATAGTAGACAGGCCATTTGGCCCATCAAATCTACTCTGACATTCAATCATGGCTGATCTTCCAGCGAGCACCACCATTCAATGTGATCATGGCTGATCATCCACAATCAGTACCCCATTCCTGCCTTCTCCCCATTTACCTTGATTCCGCTAGCCCCAAGAGCTCTATCTAACTCTCTTTTGAATGCATCCAGTGAATCGGCCTCCACTGCCTTCTGAGGCAGAGAATTCACTAATTCACTCTGGGTGAAAACGTTTTTCTCATCTCATTTCTAAACGGCTTACCCCTTATTCTTAAATTGCTGCCCCTGATTCTGGACACCCACAACATTGGAAATATGTTTCCTGCATCTAGCTTGTCCAATCCCTTAATAATGTTGGGTGTACACAAAAGGCTGGAGAAACTCAGCGGGTGCGGCAGCATCTAAGGAGCGAAGGAGATAGGTGACGTTTCGGGTCGAGACCCTTCTAATAATGTTATATGTTTCTAACCTAAATCCTAAATTCCAGTGAATACAAGCCCAGTCGCTCTATTCTATCATGATATGACAGTCTCGCCATCCTGGGAATTAACCTCGTGAACCTACGCTGCATTCCCTCAATAGCAATAATGTCCTTCCTTAAATTAGGAGACCAAAATTGCACATAATACTCCAGGTGTGGTCTCACCAGGGCCCTGTACAACTGCAGTAGGACCTCCTTGCTCCTATACTGAAATCCTCTTGCTACGAAGGCTTTCTTCACTGCCTGCTGTACCTGCATACTTACTTTCAGTGACTGATGTACAAGTACACCCAGGTCTCGTTGCATCTCCCCTTTTCCTAATCTGATACCATTCAGATAATAATCTGCCTTCCTGTTCCTGCCACCAAAATGGATAACCTCACATTTATCCACATTATACTGCATCTGCCATGCTTCTGCCCACTCACCCAACTTATTCAAGTCACCGGGCAGCCTCATAGCATCCTCCTCGCAGCTCACACTGCCACCCAGCTTTGTGTCATCAGTAAACTTGGACAGACCATCGAGGAGCTGGCTGACTTCGGAGGCGGTGGTGGTGGTTTCACTGCAACATGTTTCACAAAACATGGGGATTGTACCCCACCTCTCAAAACTTGGGGGGGGGGGGACAGATTCCCCCCCCCCAGGATATCCGCCCATAAAATCACCTTTTATCCTCATGCGCTCCATGGAATAGGAACCCTACCGACAACCTCTCCTATAGCTCACACCTTGTAAATCTCTAAACCCTTTCAAGCTTGACAATAGCTTTCCTATAACATGATGCCCAGAACTGAACACAATATTCTAAATGTGGTCTCACCAACGACTTATACAACTGCAATATGACCTCCCAACTTCTATACTCAATCCTCTGATAGATGCCTCTTCCTTGGATTTAACACTATCCCTAATTTCCCTCGTTAGCCATGGTTGAGCAGCCTTCCTTGTTTTATTTTTACGCCAGACAGGGATGAACAATTGTTGTAATTCATTCATGCGATCTTTAAATCTTTGCCATTGCATATCCACCGTCAGCCCATTAAGTATCATTTGCCAGTCTATCCGGGTTAATCCCTGTCTCATACTAACAAAGTTTCTTTAAGTTCAGGACCCTTGTGTCTGAATTGAACGTGTCACTGTCTATCTTAATGCAGAATTCCACCATATAGAAACATAGAAATTAGGTGCAGGAGTAGGCCATTCGGCCCTACGAGCCTGCACTGCCATTCAATATGATCATGGCTGATCATCCAACTCAGTATCCCGTACCTGCCTTCTCTCCATACCCCCTGATCCCCTTAGTCACAAGGGTCACATCTAACTCCCTCTTAAATATAGCCAATGAACTGGCCTCAACTACCTTCTGTGGCAGAGAGTTCCAGAGACTACCCACTCTCTGTGTGAAAAAAGTCTTTCTCATCTCGGTCTTAAAGGATTTCCCCCTTATCCTTAAGCTGTGACCCCTTGTCCTGGACTTCCCTAACATCGGGAACAATCTTCCTGCATCTAGCCTGTCCAACCCCTTAAGAATTTTGTAAGTTTCTATAAGATCCCCTCTCAATCTCCTAAATTCTAGAGAGTATAAACCGAGTCTATTCAGTCTTTCTTCATAATACAGTCCTGACATCCCAGGAATCAGTCTGGTGAACCTTCTCTGTACTCCCTCTATGGCAATAATGTCCTTCCTCAGATTTGGAGAACCAAAACTGTACGCAATACTCCAGGTGTTGTCTCACCAAGACCCCGTACAACTGAAGTAGAACCTCCCTGCTCCTGTACTCAAATCCTTTTGCTATGAAAGATATGTGAAGAGAAAGAGACTAGTTAAAAAAAAATGTTGGTCCCTTGCAGTCAGAAACAGGTGAATTGATCATGGGGAACAAGGACATGGCAGACCAATTGAATAACTACTTTGGTTCTGTCTTCACTAAGGAGGACATAAATAATCTGCCGGAAATAGCAGTGGAACGGGGGTCAAATAAGATGGAGGAACTGAGTGAAATCCAGATTAGCCGGGAGATGGTGTTGGGTAAATTGAACGGATTGAACGATAAATCCCCAGGGCCAGATAGTCTGCATCCCAGAGTACTCAAGGAGGTAGCCACAGAAATAGTGGATGCATTAGTGATAATTTTTCAAAATTCCTTAGATTCTGGAGTAGTTCCTGAGGATTGGAGGGTAGCTAATGTAACCCCACTTTTTAAAAAAGGAGGGAGAGAGAAAGCGGGGAATTACAGACCAGTTAGTCTAACATCGGTAGTGGGGAAACTGCTAGAGTCAGTTATTAAAGATGGGATAGCAGCGCATTTGGAAAGTGGTGAAATCATTGGACAAAGTCAGCATGGATTTACGAAAGGTAAATCATGTCTGACAAATCTGATAGAATTTTTCGAGGATGTAACTAGTAGAGTGGATGAGGGAGAACCAGTGGATGTGTTATATCTAGACTTTCAGAAGGCTTTCGACAAGGTCCCACATAAGAGATTAGCATACAAACTTAAAGCACACGGTATTGGGGGTTCAGTATTGATGTGGATAGAGAACTGGCTAGCAGACAGGAGGCAAAGGGTAGGAGTAAACGGGTCCTTTTCAGAATGGCAGGCAGTGACTAGTGGGGTGCCGCAAGGCTCAGTGCTGGGACCCCAGCTATTTACAATATATATTAATGATTTGGACGAGGGAATTCAATGCAACATCTCCAAATTTGCAGATGATACCAAGCTGGGGGGTATAGTTAGGTGTGAGGAGGATGCTTGGAGGCTGCAGGGTGATTTGGATAGGCTGAGTGAATGGGCAGATGCATGGCAGATGCAGTATAATGTGGATAAATGTGAGGTTATCCACTTTGGTGGCAAAAACATGAGGGTAGACTATTATCTGAATGGTGGCAGATTAGGAAAGGGGGAGATGCAACGAGACCTGGGTGTCATGGTACACCAGTCATTGAAAGTAGGCATGCAGGTGCAGCAGGCAGTGAAGAAAGCAAATGGTATGTTTGCATTCATAGCGAAAGGATTTGAGTATAGGGGCAGGGAGGTTCTACTGCAGTTGTACAGGGTTTTGGTGAGGCCACACCTGGAGTATTGCGTACAGTTTTGGTCTCCAAATCTGAGGAAAGACATCCTTGCCATAGAGGGGGTACAGAGAAGATTCACCAGACTGATTCCTGGGATGTCAGGACTTTCATATGAGGAAAGATTGGATAGACTCGGCTTCTACTCGCTGGACTTTAGGAGATTGAGGGGGGATCTTATAGAAACTTACAAAATTCTTAAGGGGTTGGACAAGCTAGATGCTGGAAGATTGTTCCCGATGTTGGGGGAGTCCAGAACAAGGGGTCACAGTCTAAGGATAAGGGGGAATTCCTTTAGGACCGAAATGAGGAAAACATTCTTTACACAGAGAGTGGTGAGTCTCTGGAATTCTCTGCCACAGAAGGTAGTTGAGGCCAGTTCATTGGCTATATTTAAGAGGGCGTTAGATGTGGCACTTGTGGCTAAAGGGATCAGGGGGTATGGAGAGAAGGCAGGTACGGGATACTGAGTTGGATGATCAGCCATGATCACATTGAATGGCGGTGCAGGCTCGAAGGGCCGAATGGCCTACTCCTGCACCTATTTTCTATGTTTCTATGTTTCTATGAAAGCTAACATACCATTCGCTTTCTTCACTGCTATTATGGTCACTGTTGACAAAGGAGCATTGCACAACAAGATTGCTAACAAATCCTTCCTCATTACACTCAGTCTAGGATGGCCTGCGCTCTAGTTGGTTCTTCTACATATTGGCTTAGAAAACCATCCCGCATACATTCCAGGAAATCCTCCTCCTCAGTGTTGTTAGCCCAATCCATATGTAGATTAAAGTCTCCAATGATAACAGCAATACCTTGGCTACACGCATCCCTAATTTCCTGTTTTATCTATCCCCAACCTTACTACTGCTGTTTGCACGAGGAGGTACAGGCCCAGTGAGCACTCCAGTGAGTACAGGCCCAGTGAGTACTCCAGTGAGTACAGGCCCAGACAGTACTTCAGTGAGTACAGGCGCAGTGAGTACTCCAGTGAGTACAGGCCCAGACACTACTTCAGTGATTACAGGCCCAGTGAGTACTCCAGGGAGTACAGGCCCAGTGAGTACTCCAGTGAGTACAGGCCCAGACAGTACTTCAGTGAGTACAGGCCCAGTGAGTACTCCAGTGAGTACAGGCCCAGTGAGTACTCCAGTGAGTACAGGCCCAGACAGTACTTCAGTGAGTACAGGCCCAGTGAGTACAGGCCCAGACACTACTTCAGTGATTACAGGCCCAGTGAGTACTCCAGAGAGTCCAGGCCCAGTGCCGACAAACGCTCATCGTATGTTAACCTACTCATTCCTGGGATCATTCTTGTAAACCTCCTCTGGACCCTCTCTGAGCCGGCACATCCTTCCTCAGATATGGTTCCCAAAACTGTTCACAATATTCCAGATACAGCCTGACCAGCACCTTATAGAGCCTCAGCGTTACATCCCTGTTTTTGTATACAAGCCCTCGTGAAATAAATGCTAGCATTGAGTTTGACTTCTTTGCTACTGATTCGACTTGCAGATTAACTTTTTGCTGCACTGTATTCCATCTGCCACTTCTCTGCCCACTCTCCCAACCTGTCCAAGTCCTTCTGCAGAGTCCCTGCTTTCTCTACACTACCTGCCCTTCCACCTATTTTCATTCACAAAGCCTTCAATCCCCTCGTCCAAATCATTAATATACAATGTGGAGAGTCGCGGCCCCAGCACCGAGCCCTGGCAATTTTACAATCATCTGGGACCTCTCCTGACTCTAGTGATTCCTAAAATATCACTATCAATGCCTCCACAATCTCTACAGCCACCTCTTTCAGAACCCTAGGGTGCAGTCCATCTGGTCCAGGTGACTTATCCACCTTCAGCACCTTTCAGCTTCCCAAGCACCTTCTCCCTAGTAATAGCCGCTCCACTAACTTGCACCCCTTGACTCCCTTGAATTTCAGGCTCGTTGCTGGTGTCTTCCACACTGAACACTGATGCAAAAAAGTGATTCAACTCCTCTGCAATTTCTTTATTCCCCATTATCACTTCTCCTGCATCATTCTCCTGTGGTCCAACGTCCACTCTTGCCCCTTTCTTACTCTTTGTATAACTGAAGAAACTCTTGCTATCCTCTTTTATATTATTGGCTAGCTTACCTTCATATTTCATCTTGTCTCCCCGTATTGCCTTTATAGTTTCCTTCTGTTGTTCTTTAAAAGTTTCCCAATCCTCTGGCTTCCCACTAATCGTTGCTATGTTATACGCCTTCTCTTTTAGTTTTATACTGTCCTTGACTTCCCTTGTCAGCCACGGTTGCCTCTTTCTCCCCCTAGAATCTTTCTTCCTCTTTGGAATGAAAAGATTGTGCTTCTCCCGGATTATTCCCAGAAATTCCTGCCTTTGCTGTTCCACCGTCACCCTTGCGAGAGTCCCGGCCTCCGCTAGTGCCCGTGTGGAGTTAGACCATGTCTGTGAGTTCCTCCATATGCCCCAGTTTCCTCCCACATCATGCAGATTGCTGGGCTAATTGGCTGCTGTAAGTTGCCCCTGAGTGTATAGAATCTGTGGGAATAGATGGCATTGTGGGGCAGATAGATAGAGTGGGTGCAGGTGGGTGCTTGAAGGTCGCTGAGGACTCAGAGGGCTGGAAGGTCTGCTTCTGTAACACAGCCACTATCATATAGACATAAGTATTACGAGCAGTGGCAGTACCCTCAGTCCTCTACCTTCACCATTTTATAGGATCATGGGCGATCTGATTGTAACTCTTATTTTGCATTCTCATAACATTTGACCATCCTGATTATCAGGATCACAATTCCCTGAGAACAGTCTCCCTCACCTCCGCCTTAACAATATTCAAAGACTCTGTGCCCAACATCCTTTGGAGAGCTCCAGGGAACAGGAATTGAATCCTTCAAAGGGCAGAGGAGCTGCCCTTGTGAACAGTGGCCGCTCTACTCCTTCCGTTGACAATGTTCATATCTTATAGAGACTTACAAAATTCTTAAGGGGTTGGACAGGCTGGATGCAGGAAGATTGTTCCCGATGTTGGGGGAGTCCAGAACAAGGGGTCACAGTTTAAGGATAAGGGGGACGTCTTTTAGGACCGAGATGAGAAATACATTTTTCACACAAAGTGGTGAATCTGTCTCAGAAGGTAGTTGAGGCCAGTTCATTGGCTACATTTAAGAGGGAGTTAGATGCGGTCCTTGTGGCTAAAGGGATCAGGGGGTATGGAGAGAAGGCAGGTACGGGATACTGAGTTGGAAGATCAGCCATGATCATATTGCATGGCAGTGCAGGCTCGAAGGGCCGAATGGCCTACTCCTGCACCTATTTTCTATGTTTCTACTAGTTTGCAACTTAGCGGACTCACAGTTGTTAATGTTTCTTAAATTTGTGTTTGCTGTGAACTTGTCCAATCTGGCGTTTACATCAGTTGCAATGCCTCCAAGAGGTGGTGTAAACAACCCTCAGTGTCTACCAGGAGCTTATAAAATGTATAAAGTGCCCTTTTATCTCTGGCATCAGATAACGTTTATCAACAGTAAAATTTTGTTATGGTGCCGGATATCTCAAACCTATCTCTTTGTTCACATATCAAAAAAGCAATCTGGATGATTGCATATAGGCTTCCTCAGGTTATTCAACCTGATCCAATTAACCAGGTTGTTGATGTTATCTCTTCATCAATGAGGTAGGAGATATTTCTTAGGGGATTAGTGTCACATTATCCATGCCTGCATTCCTGGTAGAGATTGGCATGAGGAACCAAAGGATCTGACCTGTGATTTTTTTTAAAAGTCACACGTTATTCAACTAACATAAAGCATAGTAGGGATGGTCAATGTAAGAGAGTAGACCCTTCCTGCTCAAGGTCTGGTCCCTGTGGCTTCAGTTGGGCAGACATCTTCCCTGGGCAGACATCTCCTGGAGCTGTCGAATGGTCAGAGTGACCAGATGGTGGCAGATCAAACTGAATGTGAAACCAGCTTGGCAGGGTGACAGGCTCCAATGCCGGAGTGAGCGGGGTGAGAGGCTACATGGGTACAGAAGGCAATGGAAGCAGGGCAGGCAGGAGCATGGCAGGAAGTGAGGCATTTCCATTTATTTCAGTGCGAGAGGCCTGACAGTAAGGTGCATGAACTTCAGGCACCTGGGACAGCGCTTTACAGAAACCTGACCAAGAGAAGGACAAGGTTGCAACTTAATGTTCCAGGTTACATGTTCCAGACTAAACAGAGATGGGGTAAACTGGGAGATGGAGTTGCTTTATTGATTATGGAAAATGTCAGCAGTTATCTAAGATGATGTGAAAATAGACACAAAAAGCTGGAGTAACTCAGCGGGACGGTCTGAAGAATTGCCTCGACGCGGAACGTCACCCATTCCTCTCCAGAGATGCTGCCTGGCCCGTTGGGTTACTCCAGCTTTTTGTGTCTATCTTCAGTTTAAACCAGCATCTGCATTTCCTTCCTACACATCTAAGATGACATTACTGATGGTTCGTCAAGTGGGGCTAAATTGGAGTGTACTATAGGTCGCAAATGGTCAACTCTGCCGGGAGATTGCAGGCAGTTGCAAGACAAATAGGAGAGTCAGAAGATAGGCACAAATTGCTGAGGGAACTCAAAAGGACAGGCAGCATTCCTGGAGAGAAGGAATGAGTGACGTTTCGGGTCGAGACTCTTCTTCAGACAGAGTTGAGACTTTCTCAATATAGACTGGGCTGCCATCGTGCCAAGGGCTTAGAACGTGCCGAATTTGTCAAATATGATCAGGATAGTTTACTTAGGCAAAATGGCGAGGTCCCTACAAGGGAGAGAGCAAGGCTTGACCTACTCATAGGAAGTTGGAAATGGCAAGTGACTGAAAATAACTACATTGACTTGATAATGATGGAGATTAGGTTAGGGAAAAATGAGGCATGGGACAGGTATAGGCAGCTGGAGGTGTTTAGGGGATTAATAAGTACTTATGAAAGAAATTAGGACAAAAAGATATCTCTGGCAGATATAATTAAGGGGAATCCCTAGAAATGTTATGTGCATTAAGTGGAAGAGGATGACTAGAGAGAGAAAACAGCCCCATGAACCAAAGCGGTCACCTCTGCGTGGAGTCCTTGGAGATAGGCGAGGTCCTCGGTTTTTTCCATGGAGAAAGACATGAAGACTGAGGAACTTGACACAGTTAATGGAAATATGTTGCGGACAGTCCGTAATATGGTCAAGGAGCTATTGGACAT
Source organism: Raja brachyura (assembly GCA_963514005.1). Next base: position 2,691,753 of record OY740789.1, read on the forward strand.
ATAAATCTTCCTTGGTGTATAAATCTTCCACACTTGGTCAGGTCTATCCAAGGATGCAATGGGAAGTTAGAGAAGAAATTGCAGGAGCCCTGGCTGAGTTATATAAAGCCCGTTCGACGTGGGTGAGGTGCCATGTGACTGAAGGGTGACTAATGATGTGCCGTCTTTAAGAAGGGTTGTCAGGAAAAGCTTGGGAACTGTAGATCAGTGAACCTGACAACATGAGTGGTAGGTAAATTATTGGAGAGGATTCTGAGGAATAAGATATATATTGCGCGGCACGGTGGCGCAGCGGTAGAGTTGCTGCCTCGCAGCGCCGGAGGCCCGGGTTCGATCCTGACTACGGGTGCTGTCTGTATGGAGTTTGTACGTTCTCCCCGTGACCTGCGTGGGTTTTCTCCAAGAAATTCGGTTTCCTCCCGCACTGCAAAGACGTACAGGTTTGTCGGTTAATTAGCTTGGTATAAATGTAAAATTTCCCTAGCGCGATACTGAGATGGGCCTGTCCCACTTAGGCAATTTTCTAGGCGACTACAGGCGACTCAGCTGTTGCCACATGGTCGCCGGGGTGACGCTTGTATAGTCGTGAGTCGTCTCCTCAGTCGCCCAAAGAGCCGCAGCGTCTTTCTGGTCGCCGCTGGATTTTCAACACGTTGAAAAATTGTCGCCGACCGTAGGATTAGAAACATAGACAATAGGTGCAGGAGGATGCCATTCGGCCTTTCGAGCCTGCACCACCATTCAATGTGGTCATGGCTGATCGTCCCCTATCAATAACCTGTGCCTGCCTTCTCCCAATATCCCTTGACTCCACTAGCCCCTAGAGCTCTATCTAACTCTTTCTTAAATCCATCCAGTGACTTGGCCTTCACTGCCCTCTGTGGCAGGGAATTCCATAAATTCACAACTCTCTGGGTGAAAACGTTTTTTCTCACCTCAGTGTTAAGTGACCTCCCCTTTAACCATATAACATATAACCATATAACAATTACAGCACGGAAACAGGCCTTCTCGGCCCTTCCAGTCCGTGCCGACCATTTATTTTCCCCTAGTCCCATCTGCCTGCACTCAGACCATACCCCTCCATTCCCTTCCCGTCCATATACCTATCCACTTTACTTTTAAATGTTAAAATCGATCCTGCCTCCACCACTTCTGCTGGAAGCTCATTCCACACAGCCACCACTCTCTGAGTAAAGAAGTTCCCCCTCATGTTACCCCTAAACTTCTGTCCCTTAATTCTCATGTCATGCCCTCTTGTTTGAATCTTCCCTACCCTCAATGGGAAAAGCTTATCCACATCAACTCTGTCTATCCCTTTCATCATTTTAAAGACCTCAATCAAGTCCCCCCTTAACCTTCTGCGCTCCAAAGAATAAAGACCTAACTTGTTCAACCTTTCTCTGTAACTTAGTTGCTGGAACCCAGGCAACATTCTAGTAAATCTCCTCTGTACTCTCTCTATTTTGTTGACATCCTTCCTATAATTCTATTATTTTCTATTATTCTAAGACTGTGTCCCATTTGTCTTTATTGCCGCGTACCCCTCAAAATCTTTCCTATCCATGTACCTGTGCAATTGTCTTTTAAATAGAGTCATACTTCGGCCCAACCTGTCCATGCCGACCAAGATGCCCCATCTGCGCTCATTCCATTTGCCAACGTTTGGCCCATATCCTTCTAAACCTTTCCTATCCATTTATCTGTACAAATGTCATTTAAATGCTGCTGTAGTCCTGCAGCAGCTGTGTCCCCTGGCAGCTAGTTCCATACACCCACCATCCTCTGAGGGAAAAAGTTGCCTCTTTGGTTCCTATTAATTTCTTCTCCTCTCACCTTAAACCTATGCCCTCTAGTTCCCGATTCTCCTCCGCTGTGTAGAAGACAATGCACTCACCCGGTCTCTTCCTTCACCCTCTCTACTCTAGGCTGCTCCTGCTTCCCTGCAACTGTCATGCTCTTTAACAAGACTCACCTCAGCAACTATCTTCTGTGGACCGTATCTTTGGTTGCACTATGGACTTTGGCTTTGCACTATTGCACTTTTACCTAGTATTACGGTTATTAATTTATTGAATTAATGATTATTTTATATTTATCTGTGTGTCATTGCATTTATGGGCTGGTTACACTGCAGCAAGTACACATATTATTATTCCACTGCATGTACAGATGACAATTAAACACTCTCGACTCTCGACTCACTTGCAATGTCCTGACTATCTAAAACAGCTTGAAATGCTGGATCTGCTCAGCACAGGCACGTGCCGTCAGGGTAGGCAAGGTAGGCACTGCCTACCCTGACTAAAATTATGAAATGCCAATTATTTAATATAAATAGTAAAGGCATGGGAGAATTATGCCTGTCTAAGAGATCGATCTCTTAGGTAGGCATAATTCTCCATGCCTTTCACCCGCAGCGCTTATAACACGGGAAGCTCTGTGCAGCCCACGTGCCGTCAGCGCTGCCTGAAGCTGTCAGTTTCAAGGGGAGCTGAAGGCAGCAGAAATTCTGCCTTTGCAGCACTGCGCATGCGCATCATCATTCTGCGCATGCGCATCGCGAGTTTCTTGGCGGGATTTTCAAATATGGATTGCCTTTATTATAATAGTATCTTAGCAAACAAAGAGTGAAGAATGGACTAATGTACCAATAATGTGGTAAGTGCATTTCTTTGTGCTTTATGTTTTTAAATACTGTATTTCCCGGGGTGGGGGGAGAGCTCCGTTCACAGTGTTTGGGGAGTCTGGCGTTGTGAAGGAGGGGATTGGGGTCAGTAACCCACTTGCCACGCTCCGGTCTGAGTGCAGGTGAGATGGGACTAGGTGAGAGTAAGTGTTCGGCACGGACTAAAAGGGCCGAGATGGCCTGTTCCCGTGCTGTATTGCCACATGGTTTTATTGTGTCCCGGGGAGTGGATTAGCTCGGGTGGCTGCCGCAGCACTCCGGGCACAGACAGCAGAACTGGCCGCCACTTCCGAGGAAGGAAGCAGCTCGGGTGATTGCGAGTGGCCGCCGGGACCCTGCCTCTTCAGCCACTTCAGCCCCTTCTGCTGGTCCCCACTCACCCCTGGCAGTGCTCTCCGTCTGAACATCTCTCACCTGCCGCTCGCCGGCCGGCTTCCCGCAAATCTTTAAATTCCGACAGCGCGTTCACGGGTCCAGTTTAGGTTACTTGGCTGTGGGGATTTAAGGATTTGCGGGACGCGGTTGACTTGAGCGAAGCCGGCAAACGGCAGGTGAGAGATGTTCAGACGAAGAGCACTGCCAGAGGTGATCAGAAGGTGCTGAAGAACAGCCGGTTCTGGTGTTGGGTCCCGGCGGCCGCTCGCACCCGAGCTGCTTCTATCCCCGGAAGTGGCGGCCAGTTCTGCTGTCCGTGCCCGGAGCGCTGCGGCAGCGGTGAGTGAGTTTGACATGATCTCTGACCCCCTCCTTCTCAAAACTTCTGCCTTCTCGCATATTTAGCCCCTGCCGCAGGCTCCCCACACGCTGTGAATGGAACTCCCCCTCCAATTGGACCCTTGAATTAGTATTGTCATTCCATAAGATGACAACTGATTCAACGTCCCGGTGTGCTCCCGTTTTTCCCACCATCTCTCCACCTGCCTTCATCCTCTGTCCCCCACCCATTGAGTAATTAAAAAAATGAAGGAGATTTAGAACCCTGGGGAAAATTGAATTGTTACTTATTTTTTATTTTTTACGAAGAGAACAATCTGCGCATGCGGGGTTTTAAGATTTTTTTGAAAGCCGGCTGACTGCCTACCCTGAGTAATTACTCACAGCACGTGCCTGGCTCAGCATGTCAGGCAGTGTATGTGGAGAGAAAAACTGATAAAGTTTCAATGTTTCAGGTGCAAGACCCTCATCAGAACAGAGAAAAAGAGAAACAAGTTAGTCTGGGGAAGAGGGAAGGCAGGGAGGGCAATGGGCCTGTCTAGGAAGAGGTGAAAAGCTGTGTGTTGTGTGCTCTGTGTACATGCTCAGCAAGCCAGACCGTGCAGAGTAAACAAGGACACAAGGGTGGGCCAGTACTTCCACAAACAGAAAGAAAGAGGGAGTTATATGAAGTTGAAGAATTTGAAATTGCAATGTCTTCATCCACCTCCCACTCTCCAATTGAAGCTGGAACTATTCTCCTCCCAGGAAGTTCCAAGCACTTGCCTCTGGGATGCTGCTCAATGGATTTGTCCAATACCTTCTGCCTCAAGCAGGGAGAATTCACACCTGTTTTTTTTTCAAAGCTTTATTCAAGAAATAAATATATCCAACACATGACTCCATCCAACATTCTCGGAGGCTATACATGCATTCAATAGGGGGTAGGGTGTTGACATGGATAGAAAATTGGCTGGCAGACAGGAAGCAAAGAGTAGGAGTGAACGGGTCCTTTTCATAATAGCAGGCAGTGGCGAGTGGAGTGCCGCAAGGCTCGGTGTTGGGGCCACAACTGTTTACCATATATATTAATGATTTGGAAGAAGGAATTAGGAGCAACACTAGCAGGTTTGCGGATGACACAAAGCTGGGTGGCAGTGTGACCTGTGAAGAGGATGTTAGGAGGTTGCAGGGTGACCTGGACAGGTTGAGTGAGTGGGCAGATGCGTGGCAGATGCAGTATAATATAGATAAGTGTGGGGTTATCCACTTTGGCGGCAAAAACAAGGGGGCAGATTATTATCTCAATGGGGTTAGGTTAGGAAGGTGGAGGTACAGCGAGACCTGAGTGTCCTTGTACACCGGTCACTGAACGTTGGCGTGCAGGTACAGCAGGCAGTGAAGAAAGCTAATGGAATGTTGGCCTTCATAACGAGGATTTCAGTACAAGAGTAAAGAGGTTCTTCTGCAGTTGTACAGGGCTCTGGTGAGACCACATCTGGAGTATTGTGTACAGTTTTGGTCTCCTAATTTGAGGAAGGACATCCTTGTGATTGAGGCAGTGCAGTGTAGGTTCACGAGATTGATCCCTATGATGGCGGGACTGTCATATGAGGAAAGGTTGAAAAGACTAAGCCTGTATTCACTGGAGTTTAGATCTTATAGAAACATATAAAATTATAAAAGGACTGGACAAGCTAGATGTAGGAAACCTGTCCCCAATGTTGGGCGAGTCCAGAACCATGGGCCACAGTCTTAGAATAAAGGGGAGGCCATTTAAGGAGAGTTGTGAATTTATGGAATTCCCTGCCACAGAGGGCAGTGGAGGCCAAATCACTGGATGGATTTAAGAGAGAGTTAGATAGAACTCTAGGAGCTAGTCAAATGAAGGGATATGGGGAGAAGGCAGGCACAGGTTATTGATTGGGGACGATCAGCCATGATCACAATGAATGGCAGTGCTGTCTCAAAGGGCCGAATGGCCTCCTCCTGCACCTGTTTACTATATTCCTATGTTTCTAATACTGTTTACACAAATTTATCCCCCACCCTTGCCACTTATGTGGCCCACTGCCGTGTAATCTCTTCCCTTATTTTGAGGGGCGTCTCCACCATACCGTGCCCCCCCATGTCCAGCAGCGGAAGGACCTTAGACTGTGGCCCTCCCCCACCGAACCTTGGCGTTGGCAGCACCAAGCTTCAGTGCGTCCCTCAACATGTACTCCTGCAGTCTGCATTCTTGGCAACGTTCCCCAACGGACATCTCGCTCCGCTGGGAGGTCAACAAAGCTTGAGCAGACCAGAGAGCGTCTTTCACTGAGTTGATGACCTTCCAGCAGCACTCGATGTCAGTCTCCAAATGTGTCCCTGGGAACAGTCCGTAAATCACAGAGTCCTCTGTGACGGAGCTGTTTGGAATAAACCGTGACAGGGACCCTTGCAAACTTCTCCAGACTCTCTTTGCAAATCCACACTCTGCAAAGAGGTGGGCAACCGTCTCCTCTCCATAGCAGCCGTCCCGAGGGCAGCGTGCGCTGGTAGTGAGGTTCCGACGGTGCAGGAAGGATCTGACTGGGAGGGCTCCCCTCACCGCCAGCCAAGCCAGGTCTTGGTGCTTGTTGGTGAGCTCTGGCGATGAGGCATTTTGCCAGACAAGCTGGGCAGTCTGCTCTGGGAACCACGCCACCGGGTCCATGGAGTCATTTCCCTGCTGTGCCTGCAGGACATTCTGTGCTGACCAGACGGACTTGTGGTCCAAGGTGTAGCAATGTTACAAAATTTTGATATTTTAATAATCAAGTCTGCAATTTATCCCATCAGATAAAGCATAAAAATAAGTTTAATTTGACACCTAATTCACTTTCATATCTTCAGTATTAAGAAAGTTATGGCCATTTTCATACTCGGAAAATAGCATCTTGTTCCCCATTGCCTTTCAATTGACTTAACTCAAAAGCTGTGATCTAGTTAAAAGCCCATATCTTTCTTAAAAATTAAGAGAACTCAATGAAATTTTCAGTTATTATAGATTGAAGCATTCTGAAACAAATGTGAAACAATCTTACTTGGATTACCTGAAATTAAAGCATATAATTAGTTAGTTATCTAATTGTAGCTAATTACAACATTCAATGAGTAGATCTAAACATCTATCCATTTCTTAAGAAAAGATAAACTTTTTTTAAATTGCCTAAGTGTCCAAATAACATTCACACAATAATCCACAATATAACATAATTTTTAAATCTCATTTTCATGAATTTCTGGGCCAAATGGAATGAATTTAGTGTTTAATGCCTGTAAATTAATGGCCATTTAAATCAACTAGCGAGTGGGTTTTAGTGGAATGCGGTGGATTGGAACGTTGTGGTGTGCGGTGAAGTCGGGAGAAAAAATACTGTTTGTTCATACATTTTTTTGGACCCCATTTCGTAACATGAAAATATGATTACAGCCTCCCTAAAAACCAACTTTTAATATAAAAATAAACTGTGTACCTTTTTTTCTCCCCTACGCAAAATCCTTCCCGTTGTCGGCGCTCACGGCTTTTGAAGGTGATTTTTAAATTACTCTAGTTAATAAATAATCTAGCGTAATTTAAAAATACCTTCATTCATGAAATGTCGGAGCGATTTTTCTTCCGCAACAAAATTGCCCGACATGGATCGATTTTCCCTGTCTGTTGAAAAACGGCACTTTAAGCCCGCCCCCCTCTGAAAGGCGCCAGAGTCACGCACACGGGGAGCGGCAGAACTGCAGCGCTGCTCAAGGTAAGTTTTGTAACATACCTATAAGGTGTTGGTCCAGAAAAACATTCCACGAACGACAGAATGTGCGGCAATGTCCAGCTGACCGGCACCTTACGTGGGATCTGCGCCAGGCCCATCCTTCGCAACACCGGGGACAGGTAGAACCTCAGCAGGTAGTGACACTTGGTGCCCATGTGCCTTGGCTCTACACTCCGCCTGATGCAGCCACACACGAAGGTGGTCATCAGGATGAGGGCGACGTTGGGCACGCTTTTACCCCCGTTGTCTGCCGACTTCTGCATTGTGGCCCGTTGCTCCCGGTCCATCCTCGACCCCCAGATGAACCGGAAGACGGCCCGGGTGATCCCTGTGGCGTAGGAGAGACAGGCCACACTTGCGCCAAATACAGCAGGCCCGAGAGCACCTCACACCTGATGATAATTTTTCCCCATTATGGAGAGGGAGCGTTGCCTCCATAGCTCCAGCTTCCTCCCCACCCTGGCTATCCGCTCCAGCCAATTCTTGTTACACGCCTCAGCCCCCCTGAACCAGATCCCCAGCACCTTCAAGAAGTCAGGCTTGATGGTGAAGGGGACGGAAGATCTGTCGGGCCAGTTGCCAAAGAGCATGGCCTCGCTCTTCCTGCGGTTCACCCTGGCTCCCGTGGCCGACTCAAACTGGTCGCAGATACTAATCAGTCTGCGGACCGACCCTGGATCCGAGCAGAAGACAGCGACATCGTCCATGTACAGGGAGGTCTTTACTTGAATGCCCCCACTGCCGGGCAGTGTCACTCCTCTAATGCTCGCATCCTTCCTGATGGATTCGGCAAAGGGTTCAATACAGCAGACAAACAAGACAGGAGAGCGAGGGCAACTCTGCCTGACTCCAGACCTTACAGGGAAACTGTCTGATTCCCACCCATTGATTTGGACTGCACTACAGATATCAGTGTAGAGCAGTTGGATCCAATTCCTGATTCCCTCCCCAAAACCCATTTTGGAGAGCACGTCCCTCATGTACGTGTGCGAAATCCTGTCCAAGGCCTTCTCCTGGTCCAAGCTGACTAGGCAGGCATCCACACGTCTGTCCTGCACGTAGGCGATGGTGTCTCTCAGCAGCGTTAGGCTGTCTGAGATTTTCCTGCCAGGTACAGCACAAGTTTGGTCCGGGTGGATCACCTGTCCCAGAGCAGACTTGACCCAGTTGGCGATGGCCTTAGACAAGATCTTGTAATCAACATTCAACAATGTGATGGGTCTCCAAATTCTTATGTCATTCATCTACCCCTTCTGCTTGTAGATGAGGGTGATGTTGCCCTTCCTCATGGAGTCTGACATGCTACCAGCTAGAAGCATGTCGTTGTACACTTCCAGCAGGTCCGGGCCCATCCAGTCCCACAGAGCTGAATACAACTCGGCCGGTAAGCCATCGCTTCCGGGAGTTTTACTCGAGTCAAAGGAACGGATGGAGCCAGTCAGCTCCTCTAGGGTCAGTGGTTGGTCCAGACTCTCCCGCTTGCTGTCCTCCAAGACCTCCGTGATCGAGGACAGGAAGTTCTGGGAGGAGGTACTGTCTGTGGCCTTTCTGTCGTACAAATCCGTATAAAAGGATTTGCAGATCCTCAGCATGTCTGTGTGTGAGGATGCTACCGAGCCGTCCTCCTCCCTAAGGCTGTTCACCACAGAGCTCCCCCTGTGAACCTTATGGAAGAAGAAACGTGAGCACGTCTCATCCTGCTCCACATGGCGGACCCTGGATCGGAAGATGATCTTGGAGGATTCAGAGGTAAAGAAGGTTCAGAGGTAAAGAGGTTAAGAAGGTTCAACTGTTGGGTATAAATGCAGGAATAGCAAGATGGATTCAACAGTGGCTGAATGGGAGAAGCCAGAGGGTAATGGTGGATGGCTGTTTGTTGGGTTGGAGGCAGGTGACTAGTGGGGTGCCTCAGGGATCTGTGTTGGGTCCTTTGTTGTTTGTCATGTACATCAATGATCTGGATGAAGGGGTGGTAAATTGGATTAGTAAGTATGCAGATGATACCAAGATAGGGGGTGTTGTGGATAATGAAGAGGATTTCCAAAGTCTACAGAATGATTTAGGCCAGTTGGAAAAATGGGCTGAAAGATGGCAGATGGAGTTTAATGCTGATAAATGTGAGGTGCTACACCTTGGCAGGACAAATCAAAATAGGACGTAAATTGTAAACGGTAGGGAATTGAAGAATACAGTTGAACAGAGGGATCTGGGAATAACCGTGCATAGTTCCTTGAAGGTGGAATCTCATATAGATGGGGTGGTAAAGAAAGCTTTTGGTATGCTAGCCTTTATAAATCAGAGCATTGAGTATAGAAGCTGGGATGTAATGTTAAAATTGTACAAGGCATTGGTGAGACCAAATCTGGGTATGGTGCACAATTTTGGTCACCCAATTATAGGAAGGATGTCAACAAAATAGAGAGGGTACAGGGGCGATTTACTAGAATGTTGCCTGGGTTTCAACAGCTAAGTTACAGAGATAGGTTGAATAAGTTAGGTCTTTATTCTCTGGAGCGCAGAAGGTTAAGGGGGGACTTGATAGAGGTCTTTAAAATGATGAGAGGGATAGACAGAGTTGATGTGGACAAGCTTTTCCCTTTGAGAATAGGGGAGATCCAAACAAGAGGACATGACTTTAGAATTAAGGGACAGAGGTTTAGGGGTAACATGAGGGGGAACTTCTTTACTCAGAGAGTGGTAGCGGTGTGGAATGAGCTTCCAGTGGAAGTGGTGGCGGCAGGTTTGTTGGTATCATTTAAAAATACATTGGATAGGCATATGTATGAGAAGGGTATGGAGGGTTATGGTATGAGTGCAGGCAGGTGGGACTAAGGGAAAAAAGTTGTTCGGCACGGACTTGAAGGGCCGAGATGGCCTGTTTCCGTGCTGTAATTGTTATATGGTTATAAGAGCTGAGCTTGCCGACCTTTCAACTCTCGATTAAGTTTCTCCCTCACATCCACCCCTCTCGACTGCAGAAGGAGCAGTTGTTGCAAATCTGTCTGGAGTTGGCACAATTCCCTCTGACTCTGTCTTGCTCTCTGAACCTCCTTTAAATATGAAGAACCTCTTAATGTTCTCCTTGGTTGCTTCCCACCAGAGTGTGGGGGAGTCAAAGAGGGGCTTCACCGTTCTCCAACATGCGTAGTCCCTCTTTAGCTCCTCGATGTTCTCTGTGGTCAACAGCTTCATGTTTAACTTCCACATTCTCTGCCTGCCTTCCGGTCCTCCTGTAGGTGACAGGAAGCCTGAAGGAGGCAGTGGTCAGAGAAGGACACCGGCGTGAGGTCAGTGTGTCTCACCGTGACGGCCTTCGTCGTGAAGACAAAGTCTATCCGAGATCGGGCTAAACCGATCGATCTCGCCCAGGTGAACTGTGGCTGGGACCCGCCTGCAGGGTCGCTGAAGGCATCGTGCAGCTTTGCATCTTTTACCATATCCCTCAGGAACTTGGACGTGCTGTCCAGTCTGCTGTCGGCACTGCCGGATCGTCCAGCCGCATCAATGATGCAGTTGAAGTCACCGGCCAGAACGAGCTGCGGGGACGTGGCCAGCAGCACTGGGAGCTGCTGGAGAACGGCCAGCCGCTCGCTCTGCGTGGGTGAGGCATACACATTAATCAGACGGAGCGGAGAGCCACGGTACATAACATCCACCACAAGGAGCCACCCCCCAACCACCTCCCTGACCTAATTGATGGCGAAGATCCCTCCCCGCAGCAAAATGGGGGAAGCACGACAGTCATTGCCCCCCGACCACACCGACAGTCCGTGGGGCCACCATCTCCGATTACAGCGGAGGTGTGGCAGCCCGCACTCCTGCTGGCATCCTCAAGGAGGGGTTCTCCTCTGGCATAGCTGGAGTTGTTGTCGGAGGGACCCTCCTTGTTCCACCCCCTTCTGGGCGCACCGCCCCCATCCGTCTCCTGTAGCTGGGGTACGTGGCCTTTACCCCACAGTCCAACACCCACTCCACAGCCACTCTGGGCCATGCCAACAATGCTCCAGTAGCAGGGACCAACATGGCAGTAACAAGGAACAACAGTTCTCACAGCAAAACCTGCATACAAGAAACTGCAGATGGTGCTTTCCAAAAAAAGACACAATGTGCTGGAGCAACTCAGGCAGCATCTCCAGAGAACACTCAAGTCTGAAGAAGAGCCCCGACCCGAAACGTCACCTATCCATGTTCCCCACAGATGCTGCCTGACCCGCTGAGTTACTCCAGCACTCTGTGAAACGTCACCTATCCATGTTCTCCACAGATGCTGCCTGACCCGCTGAGTTACTCCAGCACTCTGTGAAACGTCACCGATCCATGTTCCCCACAGATGCTGCCTGACCCGCTGAGTTACTCCAGCACTCTGTGAAACGTCACCGATCCATGTTCCCCACAGATGCTGCCTGACCCGCTGAGTTACTCCAGGACATTGTCAGCTTTAGACATTGTTGCCTGCAACCGCAGATCTTAGAACAAAACTCAACTCAAAGTTCATCGTTATTAATCAGGAGTTGGAACAATAAAGCCTCTTCCAGTGGAATTGTGCATTCTAAACCTTTCACTTCTAGGCAGGAATGTGATGATTTATAATCATTAATAACACAACTATATCAATGTTATAATGGTTAATTGATGGGTTACATGCCAAGGTCATTAACCTTTGTCATTGCAATGTGAGCCACCCAGGAAGCAGAGTTCAGATGTTCACGCGATGGAATTCGAGTGAACAATTATGCAAAGATGACTCAGACTACGCACAGAGTGGACACGCTTCACCCTTCAGCATGGGTGAATTGTTGGTTGGATCTGTTTGGGCCGTTGAGTGTTGGGCTGGAATTCCCAACTGGTTAGCAGCCGCTCGAGCGGTGGCGCAGCAGGTAGAGACTGGTCCGACTCATCATGTAACAGTGATAGCAACAGGTGTCCTAAACTTCCTGAGGCGCAACTTCCATCATTGTTCAGCTTCTGTCGAGGAGAAGCTGTATTTCACCCTCGTTAGACCTCATCTGGACTACGCAGTTGCAGCTTGGGACCCATACACAGATAAAAACATTTCATCCATCGAAAGTGTCCAAAGACAGGCCGCTCGATTTGTTACTAACGCCTACGAGAGAGAAGCGAGTGTCACCAAACTTCTGAATTCTCTGGGCGGGGTGGAACCCTCTCCAAGACAGACGTGAAGCTCACCGTTTGACCTGTTTTTGCAAAATGTTAAATGGTCAGCTAGACATAGATCACAAGACCTACACCAACCCCAAACCAATTAGGAGCAGACGAGGGCATTCTGATCCAATTTGTGGTCCCAGCCTCAAAGACAGATCTTCCCACGCACTATTAAAGCATGGAATAATCTCCACCAAGCCACGGTTGCCCAGCCAGATGCAACTAAATTTAAAGTGGCACTTTCTTCCCAATAACCCTCTCTGGCTAAACCCCTCCCTTCACCACCTCCAGTTTAAATTCCAGTTGGAATATTTTGGAGGACCAAGTAACCAAGAACCAAGAACCAAGAGCTGCTGCCTCACAGCGCCAGAGACCCAGGTTCCATCCTGAACTCGGGTGATCTCTGCGTGAAGTTTGTACATTCTCCTTCCAACCACGTGGGTTTCCTCTGGGTGCTCTGGTTCCCCCCCCCACCACATCCTATAAACAGGTTTGTAGGTTAACTGGCCTCTAAATTACTCCCAGTGAGTAGGGAATGGATGAGGAAGTGGGATTACATAGAACTAGTGTGAACATGTGATGGATGGATGGTGTGAACTCAATGGGCTGAAGGGCCTGTTTCCATTCTGTATCTTTAATCTAAACAAGACGAAACAGGAGGACCTTGTAGAAACATAGAAATTAGGTGCAGGAGTAGGGCATTCGGCCCTTCAAGCCTGCACCGCCAGTCAATATGATCATGGCTGATCATCCAACTCAGTATCCCGTACCTGCCTTCTCTCCATACCCTCTGATCCCCTTAGCCACAAGGGCCACATCTAACTCCTTCTTAAATATAGCCAATGAACTGACCTCAACTACCCTTTGTGGCAGAGAGTTCCAGAGACCCACCACTCTGTGTGAAAAAAGTCCTTCTCATCTCGGTCCTAAAGGATTTCCCCCTTATCCTTAAGCTGTGGCCCCTTGTCCTGGACTTCCCCAACATCGGGAACAATCTTCCTGCATCTAGCCTGTCCAACCCCTTAAGAATTTTGTAAGTTTCTATAAGATCCCCTCTCAATTTCCTAAATTCTAGAGAGTATAAACTGAGTCTATGCAGTCTTTGTTCATAAGACAGTCCTGACATCCCAGGAATCAGTCTGGTGAACCTTCTCTGCACTCCCTCTATGGCAATAATGTCCTTCCTCAGATTTGGAGACCAGAACTGTACGCAATACTCCAGGTGTGGTCTCACCAAGACCCTATACAACTGAAGTAGAACCTCCCAGCTTCTATACTCAAATCCTTTTGCTATGAAAGCTAACATACCATTTGCTTTCTTCACTGCCTGCTGCACCTGCATGCCTACTTTCAATTGTGGCCAGGGACTTTGCCCAGGTGAACCAGGCCCAGCCCGGGAATGTGGGGAGCGGGATAGCAGGTGGAACCCCAGCCCACCAACTCCCCGCTGCTGGTTATATCTCTGCCATGTGGCACTAGGGCATGGGCTCTGCTGAACAAAGGGGCTGTGCAGCACACGTTTCAGCTGCCAGTTGCTCTGCTGTCCCATTCTGCCTCATATTAGTTCACGTCAAGTTAGTGATTGAGCTGAAGATCCCAGCAACAGCTTGTTAGCAAACCGGCAGGAGGTTGATAACAAGCTGGAGCAGAGAGATTGGTCAAAGTACATGGTCAGTACCAGCGTGCCAATGTACACCCTCCTCCCTGTCACCCATCATCGCAACAGCTAAACCCATGCACTCTGAATCAAACCTTCAAACTGACCAGAGGCGGTTGTTGAGTCATGGTGGTGTATGGGGCAAGTCTTTTACACAGAGTGGCGAGTGCCTGGAACGTGCTGCCAGTGGTGATGGAGGTGGGGGCTTTTGGAGAGGTACATTGATATCCAGGTAATGAAGGTGTCTGGATCACGTGGTCTTGGCAGCATCTTCAGCACAGACATTGTGCACCAAAGGGCTTGCTCTTGTGCTGTTCGTTCTATCCTTAACTAACTCAACGTTCAGTCATAAACTCCCGGGTTAATTTCAGATGTGTACGCGGTTTAAACCGAAGATAGACACCAAATGGAATGGAATCCTTTATTACCACATGCGACAAGGCACAATGACATTCCTTGCTTGTACACCCAATGTATACAATTAGCAGCCTTCTCCCCCCCCCCCCCGGTTAGCAATGACAATTAGCAGCCTGCGCTTCTTTGGAGCGCAGAAGGTTAAGGGGGGACTTGATTGAGGTCTTTAAAATGATGAAAGGGATAGACAGAGTTGACGTGGATAAGCTTTTCCCATTGAGGGTAGGAAAGATTCAAACAAGAGGGCATGACATGAGAATTAAGCGACAGAAGTTTAGGGGTAACATGAGGGGGAACCTCTTTACTCAGAGAGTGGTGGCTGTGTGGAATGATCTTCCTGCAGAAGTGGTGGAGGCAGGATCGATTTTAACATTTAAAAGTAAAGTGGATAGGTATATGGACGGGAAGGGAATGGAGGGGTATGGTCTGAGTGCAGGTAGATGGGGCTAGGGGAAATAAATGGTCGGCACGGACTGGAAGGGCCGAGAGGGCCTGTTTCCGTGCTGTAATTGTTATATGGTTATTCTAAGACTGTGGCCCCTGGTTCTGGACTCGCCCAACATTGGGAACATTTTTCCTGCATCTAGCTTATCCAGTCCTTTTATAATTTTACATGTTTCTATAAGATCCCCCCTCATCCTTCTAAACTCCAGTGAATACAAGCCTAGTCTTTTCAATCTTTCCTCGTATGACAGTCCCGCCATCCCAGGGATCAATCTCGTGAACCTACGCTGCACTGCCTCAATCACAAGGATGTCCTTCCTCAAATTAGGAGACCAAAACTGTACACAATAATCCAGATCTGGTCTCACCAGAGCCCTATACAGCTGCAGAAGAACCTCTTTACTCCTATACTGAAATCCTCTTGTTACACAATCTAACCTTCCAGAACAGCCTAGTATGCAAGACCTTGACACCAGAACTATCTTACACACTAGGGACAATTTACAAGGTTCACCATGGACGGGAAGGGAATGGAGGGGTATGGTCTGAGTGCAGGTAGATGGGACTAGAGGAAAATAAATGGTCGGCACGGACTGGAAGGGCCAAGAAGGCCTGTTTCCGTGCTGTAATTGTTATATGGTTTATATAGCAGCCACCTACGGTGCTGTCAAAGTTACAGAGTACACTGGTTCCTCCTTTTGTCCCCCCTCCCCACAGCAGTTCCCCCGCCCGGGTCTCCATTATCCTTTGTTCTTCCTCCCTCCCTGTTGTCCACTGTTCCTCCCCTTCCCTCACCCCCGGGTCCTCCGTGCTGGAGTAACTCAGTGGGACAGGGAGCATCCGTATGCTCCCTGTCCCACTGGGAGCATGACGTATGGGGTCAGGAGAAGGGTGTCGATACAAAATATCTTCTATTCCTTTTCTCCAGAGATGCTATCTGACTCTCTGAGTTACTGCAGCTTTAATTTGTGATGATATTTGTTGCCATTTGGCCAGGGTGAGAGATTCGAACGTCCAGTTCACTCTGCTGCCCCCTGCTGCAGCCTCTCGCTGTTGTCATTGAAGAGTTCCTCAACTGCTACATGTCGTCAGTTTGACAGCCGCCACACTTTGCACCTTGTGCTGGTTAGCACAGGGACTGCACCTCCTGCAATATCTCTGTAGCACCCACTGTAGAACTGCTGTAGTACAGTTATATTAGTAAGATTAAACGAGAACTTACCAGTTTGAAGTTTGATCGTTATTTTATGAGGAGTTACGATGAGGGATTAGGTGAAGAAGTATGCGCGTCAATCTTCAAAGCAGCGGTGTGAAGTCACAGAGAAACGTTATTGAACTAATACAGTCAAGACAAGTCACATTTATTTATATAGCACATTTAAAAAACAACTCTCATTGACCAAAGTGCTTTCCATTTGTTATAAGAGTAGTGTACACAAGCAGGCTACATACATAGATACAAATAGCCCTCGCTCAGAGGACGTCAGGAAAGGCTTGGGAGAACAGATACGTTTTTAGACTAGACTTAACGGAGTCGATGGAGGGGGCAGTTCTGATGGGGAGGGGGATGCTGTTCCACAGTCTAGGGGCTGCAACCGCAAAGGCGCGGTCGGTCGCCCCTGAGCTTATGCCTAGACTGCGGGACATTCAGCAACCCCAAGTCGGCCGATCTGAGGGACCTGGAGGTGGTGTGGTGGGTGAGAAGACTTTTAATGTAGGTGGAGGCAAGCCCATTGAGGGCTTTGTAGACAAAGAGGAGGGTCTTGAAATGTATTCGGAACCGCACAGGGAGCCAGTGGAGAGAGGCCAGGATCGGGGTGATGTGGTCCCTTTTTCGGGTGCCCGTCAGGAGTCTCGCTGCGGCGTTTTGGACCAGTTACAGGCGGGACAGGGAAGGTTGGCTGTTACCAGTGTAAAGGGAGTTGCAGTAATCTAGGCGGGAGGAGATAAATGTGTGGATGATCTTTTCTAGGTCGTCAAACTGGAGGAATTGTTTTATTTTAGCTATCATTCAAAGCTGAAAGAAGCTAGCTTTTACCACGGGATTGACTTGTTTGTTAAACTTCAGTGCTGAGTCAAGAAAGATTATAAATGACGAGAACTACCAGATGATCGTTATGTTACGAGGGTAGGGAGCGGAGAGCACGTAATCCCTGTACATTTTCTTATGTGAGAGATACACTGTTCCTGAGTGCTCTTCCTCCAGGCCGCAGTGATGACATCATTCGTACGCTCTGAAAGCCTGAGGCCCAGGAACGGTCTCCTCAGAATCTGCAAACCAACAAATTTACAGGTCATGAAGAGGGTGGCTTTCCCCTGTCACTGGGTGTACCAGCAGATTTCTGCTCTTGGGCACTGCCATAAAAGGCTGTGTGATTAAGGCTAGAACCAGAGGGAACCAATGCTGAGTAGGCAAGTCTGGCAGTACCAAAATGCTGAATTTTTGCCCCACATCGAGTAATGAGGCAGAATGGGGGGAAACGTACACAAATGTTCCACCCCAGTGTTGCAAGAATGCATCCACCGCTACTGCCCCTGGGTCTGGCTCCCATGACACGTAAATTGGTAATTGATGATTAAGCCTGGAAGCAAACAGATCAATGTCCGGTACACCATAACGAAGGACAATATCATTGAACACTTCGTGATTTAACACCCATTCTTTGTTATCATTGAACTCTCGTGATCTGGTGTCTGCCACAGTGTTATATCTACCTGGTAAATAGATAGCTGAAACCCAGATGTTTCTCGCAATACACCAGTGCCAGATGAGATTAGACAACCTATCACAGGATACAGACTTACTGCCACCCATGTGATTAATGTACGCTACTGCAGTAGTGTTGTCAATCTGAAGTCGGACATGCATATGATGCCTGTTGGTGCAAAAAGCCTTTAACCCATAGAGTGCTCCCAACAACTCTAAATAGTTAATACAGTGTGATTGAAGCATTGATGATTCCTGCAGATCCCATCTGCCACCACAGCTCGAGACGGTATCGGTAGCACCCCATCCTAGTGCACTGGCATCAGTCTGCAGCATAACTGATGGAGTATTGACTAAAATGGTACTAGAGTATGATCAGATGTGTGCTGAGTGGGTGGAGGCAAGTCAGAAATGAACTCAATTTGGAAACCTTGAATACAATGCAGTATAAACGGGTTAGATGTTATCCACTGCCATTCATGTAAGAAAAATGGCAGTCTCCCCCCAACTTGTAATGTATCCATTGCAGTCTCACCGACCTTAGAGTTTACCGGCGGTGATGTCGCTGCTTCTGCCCCCGAGGTCTGGGGGGTAGGGCTGCTGGAGGGCGCCGCATCTTGAACATGGCCTGGCTTGGACCCTGCCCTAAAAAAGGCCTCTGCGTTTGTAGCTCAGCACCACGTCCGCCAGCGATCCATTTGGTATGCAGAGGTGGGTAGGGGTACAGTCTCTGAAAAGATAATACCTTCGGAGGCACCTTCATGAGGCCAACAGCCTTTGACTCCTCATCGATGTAGTGGCCATTTGGCTTGTTTTGTGTGTTATTAATGATGGCGTGTGCCTTTAAATTTTAGACTCCCCGTTATATTGTGGGTGGGATTCAGGACGTATTTTAAGGTGTGTTTTGAGCTAAGTTTCTTGCGTAGAAGCCTAGTTGTGAGCTTAGTTTGGAACCAGCATGGAGAAGGTTTACCCTTTGACCATGCGAACTGTAACGGAGACACGAGGAGTTTTCTAACGTTTAAAACGATAAATTGGAGTTCGATGAAGATTATAGTAATGAATCGGAAGAAGTTTGGATGTATCTTATTGTTTTTCATCAACAATAATGAAAACAACAATAACAGTAAATGCCTACTATGTTCTGTGTGCCAAGGCAAAGCAAGAATTGCATTCTCCTATCAGGGACACACGACAATAAACTCACTTGAACTTGAATAAAGAATTTATTCATCAAAAGACTGTGTTTTGGAAGATTTGTCTGTGAAGAAGCTCTGAAGGTCTCTGACGGTCAGCTCGCATACGTATAAAGACATTCCCCTTAACCAAGTAATCCATTTAGCGGCTAGAGGGAGTAATCTCTTGAACGATATAAAACGATATACACGGCTGTAATACCGCTGTAATATCGCTGTAATACCACTGTAATCTCACTGCAGTACTGCTGTAATACTGCTGTAGTACTGCTCTAATATCACTGTAATATGACTGTAATATCACTCTAGTACAACTGTAGTATTGATGTAATATCACCGTAGTACTGCTGATTTATCACTGTAATATCATGGTAAATCATTGTAGTACCGCTGTGATATCACTGTAGTGGCACTGATTTAATTACTGTAGTACTGCTGTAATATCACTGTAATATCGCTGTAATATCGCTGTACCACTGTAATATCACTGTAGTACCACTGTAGTACTGCTGTAATATCACTGTAATATCACTAATATCACTGTAGTACTGCTGTAATATCACTGTAGTACTGCTGTAATATCACTGCAAGATGGTCTGAAGAAGGGTTTCGGCCGAAACGTTGCCTATCTCCTTCGCTCCTTAGATGCTGCTGCACCCGATGAGTTTCTCCAGCTTTTTGTGTACCCTCGATTTTCCAGCATCTGCAGTTCCTTCTTTAACTCTTTAGTACTGCTGTAATATCACTGTAATACCATTTTAGTTCCTCTGTAATATCACTGTGTTACCGCTGTAACAATGCTCTGTTATCACTGTAATACCACTGTAATATCACTGTCATGTCACTATAGTACCGCTGTAATATCACTAGTATCACTGAAGTACCACCGTAATATCACTGTAATATCTCTGTCATGTCATTGTAGTACCACTGCAATATCACTGTAGTACCACTGTAATTTCACTGTAATATCACTGTAGTTCCGCTGTAATATTGCTTTAATATCACTGTAATATCATGGTAGTACCACTGTAATATCACCAGACTGATTCCTGGGATGTCAGGACTTTCATATGAGGAAAGATTGGATAGACTCGGCTTGTACTCGCTGGAATTTAGAAGATTGAGGGGGGATCTTATAGAAACCTACAAAATTCTTAAGGGGTTGGACAAGCTAGATGCTGGAAGATTGTTCCCGATGTTGGGGGAGTCCAGAACAAGGGGTCACAGTCTAAGGATAAGGGGGAATTCCTTTAGGACCGAAATGAGGAAAACATTCTTTACACAGAGAGTGGTGAGTCTCTGGAATTCTCTGCCACAGAAGGTAGTTGAGGCCAGTTCATTGGCTATATTTAAGAGGGCGTTAGATGTGGCACTTGTGGCTAAAGGGATCAGGGGGTATGGAGAGAAGGCAGGTACGGGATACTGAGTTGGATGATCAGCCATGATCACATTGAATGGCGGTGCAGGCTCGAAGGGCCGAATGGCCTACTCCTGCACCTATTTTCTATGTTTCTATGTTTCTATTGTATTTCAACTGTAATATCACTGTAATATCACTGTAATATCGCTGTAATATCACTGTAGTACTGCTGTAATATCACTGTAATATCACTGTAATATCACTGTAGTACTGCTGTAATATCACTGTAATATCACTGTAGTACTGCTGTAATATCACTGTAGTACTGCTGTAATATCACTGTAATATCACTAGTACTGCTGAAATATTGTAGCGGCCTAGACGAGGTCAGGAAAAGGTCAGACGCTAGGTCTGTTTAAACAGCAGTTCTTTAATCCCTACAGCGAGAGCACACCACACACACTGAGAGCACGCACCCAGGGGTGGGCAGGAAACCCCGTGGCAGACCAATGTCCGTCACTCAATCGGCGAGGGGGATGATCCAAGGAGCGGCCCACCCCCCAGGGACCGCCACAGGATCCCCCCAAGTACCCGAGGCACGAAACGGACAGGAGGGCGTACACGGCGACCAGTCCGGGAGTACACCATGCTCGGCACAGGAACGGGCAACTGACCAACAGGAGCAGGAGGCGGAGTAGCCAGAGGGGGAGGTACCCTAGACAGAGGGCACCCTCGCTTACAGGGCCGCGCTCCCAGCACCGGCCGATCAATATCAATATGTGCTGGCATCAGCGGCACAACTGAATAAGTCTCATGCCGACCCCCCATGTCCAGGACGAAAGTGGACGAGCCATGTTCCAGGACCCGGAAGGGCCCCTCGCTGGAGAGGTGTCCGATGAGCATCCCTACACAGGAAGATGAACTAGCAGTCCTCCAGAGCAGAGGGAACATGCGGACGGAAGGACCCGTGACGAGACGTGGGCACCGGCACCGTCTTCCGAAGACTTTGCAGAGCATCCGCAGACTGCTCCACCTGCCCCCGTGCCGGCCGGATAAACTCCCCGGGGACCGTCAACGGAGAGCCATGCACCAACTCGGCCGAGGAGGAGGCCAAGTCCTCTTTCGGTGCAGTGTGGATCCCCAGCAAAGCCCACGGCAGGGCGTCCACCCAGTCCGGATCATTGAGCCGTGCCTTCAGGGCGTCCTTGAGCTGACGGTGAAACCGCTCCACCAGGCCGTTCGCCTGCCGATGATACGTCTTCGTGTGGTGTAGACGAACCCCCAGGAGACATGCCATAGCCGACCACAGTTCCGACGTGGACTGAGGCCCCCGGTCGGACGTTATGTCCAGTGGCACCCTGAACCGGGCGATCCAGTGCGCCACCATGGCCCGAGTACAAGTGGCCATTGAAGAATCTGGTAGCGGAATGGTTTCAGGCCACATCGCGAAGCGGTCGACAACGGCGAGTAGATAGGGCAAGCCCCAGGACGGCGGCAGCGGCCCCACGATGTCCATGTGAATGTGGTCAAACCGCTGCCGAGGGATGGTGAACTCCTGCAACGGCGCGCGCACGTGATGTTGCACCTTGGCGGTCTGCCACGGGATGCAAGTGCGCGCCCAATGTCCAACCTCCTTCCGCAGCCCATGCCACATGAAGCGGGAGGCTACAAGGACCATTGTCGCCCCGATGGAGGGATGCGCGAGCCCGTGGAGCACCTCAAACACCCTGCACCGCCACGCGATGTGGACGATGGGTCGCGGAATGCCAGTGGAGACATCGCACAGCAGCGTTGCGCCCCCAGGACCGCAAACAATGTCCTGCGACTGCAAGCCCAAAACTGCCGTACGATAGGCAGCCATCTCCTCGTGGAACAGCTGAGCGGCTGCCAGGGCGGAATAATTAATACCCTCAGCGACTTAGAGAACCGTGTGGACTGCAGATCTCGATAAGGCGTCGGCCACCCTATTGAATTTGTCCTCCACGAAACGGGTGGAGGTGGTGTATTCGGACACATACGCCAAATGCCTCTGCTGCCGGGCAGACCACGGGTCTGAAACCTTGGCGAATGCGAAGGTTAGCGGTTTGTGGCCTCCCCTCCAGGGAGTAGCGGAAATGGCGTACACTGAGATACAGGGCCGGAGCTCGTGGGCGAAAGTGCTGTAATGGCGCTGAGCACCACTGAGATGCTGCTGAGGAAGGCGAGTGGCCACCAGCATCCGTCAACGAGCTGCTCCAACACTGCCCCAACCGCTACCTCTGAAGCGTCCACCGTCAGGGCGGTCGGGGCGTCCTCTCGTGGGTGGACGAGCATCGTGGCCTCAGCCAGTGCCTCCTTAGCCCTCTCGAATGCCGCTGTTGCTTCCACGGACCACTCAACCGCCCTGCGATGACCAGCCATCACGTGGAAAAGCGGACGCGGGGAGGAAGCGGTGATAAAAGGTGACCATCCCCACGAATTCCTGTAGGCCCTTAACTGTGGTCGGACGGAGGAACCTGCAAACAGCGTCCACCCTGGCGGGCAGAGGCACCACCCCCTGTGGAGTTGCGCGGTGGCCGAGGAAGTCAATAGCCGTCACCCCGAAATGGCACTTGGACGAGTTGATGGATAACCCAAAGTCGCTGGGGCGCTGACACAGCTGATGGAGGTGGATGAAGTGCTCCTGCCGTGAGCGACTGGCCACGAGGATGTCGTCCATGTAGACGAAGACGAAGTCCAGGCCGCGGCACACACAGTCCACAAGCTGCTGAAAGGCCTGCGCAGCGTTCTTCAATCCAAACGGCATCCGTACAAATTCGAATAGACCAAATGGCGTTATAATGGCCGTCTTCAGGATATCGTCAGGGCGGACCGGAATTTGATTGTACCCTTGCATGAGGTTCACCTTGGAGAATACCGATGCTACGGCCAGATGGGCGTTGAAGTCCTGGATGTGCGGCACTGGGTACCTGTCGGCGACGGCCGCATCGTTCAGGCAACGGTAATCCCCACACGGGCGCCAGCCCCCGTCCACCTTGGGGGCCATGTGGAGCGGTGACACCCTTGGGCTATCGGAGGGACGCACGATGCCCATCGCCTCCATCAGGCGGAACTCCTCCCGAGTCAGACGAAGCTTGTCTGGTGCAAGACGACGCGCTCGGGCGTGCACAGGCGGGCCGGTAGTAGGGATATGGTGCTCCACCCCATGCTTGGGGGTGGAGGAGCGGAAGTATGTTCAAGGATGTCAGGGAAATCCGCCAGGATGCACGCGAAAGTCGCATCCACGGACAACAGGGGGCCATCAGGGCGTGATAGGGGATCACCAATGCGGAGGAAGGCCGGCTCCAGCGTGACGGAGTGCATCAGGCGACACCGCTTGACATCCACGAGCAGTGAATGGGCTCGAAGGAAGTCGGCGCCCAGCAGCGGCTGGGAAACGTCAGCAGAGGCCCACAGGAGCCGTTGGAAGAGGAGGTGGGGGAGGAGCAACACCCGACCGGTGAGGATAAAAATCCAGCGCGGGGCTTGTTTACCAAAATCCATAACGTTCCATTCGAAGATGTGGTTTTTTTTTTGAGGAAGCCGCTGATTGGTGGGAAGTGGACTAGGGTAAGCAGCTGATTAGCAGTCAGATTCCAGCAGCTTGTAGTGTATTTTGTATTGTGTTGAGATTGTATCCTGTGTAAGGGGCGAGTATGAAGGCCAGGGCAGTGTGCTGTTGTGGATGTCAGATGTGGGAGGTCAGGGAAGCTGATAGCCCTCCAGACGTCCACATCTGCACCAGGTGCGTTGAGATGGGGCTCCTAAAGGACTGTGTTAGGAACCTGAAGCAGCAGCTCGAGGACCTACATCTGGTCAGGGAGAATGAGGCGGTCATAGAGAGGAGTTACAGGGAGGTGGTCACTCCCAGATCATGGGAGGCAGGCAAGTGGGTCACTGTTAGGAAGGGCAAGGGGCAGAGACAGGGACTGGAGAGTACCCCGGTGGCTGTACACCTGGAAAATAGGTACTCATGTTTGAGTTCAATTGGAGGGGACAGCCTACCTGGGGCAGCAACAGCAGCCGGGTCTCCGGCACAGAGAACGGTCCTGATGCTCAGAAGGGGAGCAAAAAGAGGAGGGCAATTGTAATAGGGGACTCCATAGTTAGGGGGTCAGATTGGCGATTCTGTGGACGCAGTCGGGAGACCCGGATGGTAGTTTGCCTCCCTGGTGCCAGGGTCTCGGATGTGTCGGAAGGTGTCGAAAAGATTCTGAAAAGGGAGGGAGAGGAGCCTGATGTTGTGGTACACATTGGCACCAATGACATAGGCAGAAAAAGAGAAGAGGTCCTGACAGGAGAATTTAGGGAGTTGGGGGGAAAGTTAAGGAGAAGGACCAAAAGAGTAACAATTTCAGGATTACTGCCTGTGCCACGTGACAGTGAGAGTAGGAATGGAATGAGGTGGAGGATAAATGCGTGGCTGAGGGACTGGTGCAGTGGGCAGGGATTCAAGTTTCTTGATCACTGGGACCTCTTTTGGGGAAGGCATGATATGTATAAAAAGGACGGGTTGCACTTGAACCCGAGGGGAACCAACATCCTGGCGGGGAGATTTGCAAAGGAGACTTTAAACTAGAAAGGCTGGGGGGAGGGACTCTGGTAGTGGGGGCTAGGGGACAGGGTGAGGGGCAAGAGGCAGAGAAGGGAAGCACTCGGACCCAAAATGTAGGCGAGGAAGAGGAAAAAGATAATAAACAGAGAATAAGGGATGGTGGGTTTCTAAAATGTGTATATTTTAATGCTAGGAGCATTGTAAGAAAGGTGGATGAACTTAGAGCCTGGATTGACGCCTGGATGTTGTGGCAATCAGTGAAATATGGTTGCGGGAGGGTTGTGATTGGAAACTAAATATTCCAGGATTTCGTTGCTTCAGGTGTGATAGAATTGGAGGGACCAGAGGTGGAGGTGTTGCATTGCTAGTCAGGGAAGATATTACAGCAGTGCTTTGGCAGGATAGATTAGAGGGCTCATCTAGGGAGGCTATTTGGGTGGAACTGAGAAGTGGGAACGGTGGAGCAACACTTTTAGGGGTGTATTATAGACTGCCAAATGGGGAGCGAGAATTGGAAGAGCTAATATGTAAGGAGATAGCAGATATTAGTAGTAAGCACAAGGTAGTGATTGTGGGAAATTTCAATTTTCCAAAAATAGACTGGGAAACACATTCTGTAAATGGGCTGGATGGTTTGGAATTTGTTAAATGTGTGCAGGATAGTTTTTTGCAGCAATACATAGAGGTATCGACCAGAGAAGGGGCAGTGCTGGACCTCCTGTTAGGAAATGAGGCAGGTCAGGTGACGGAGGTATGCGTTGGTGAGCACTTCGGGACCAGTGATCACAATACCATTAGTTTCAATATAATTATGGAGAGAGTCCGAACTGGACCTAGGGTTGAGATTTTTGATTGGGGAAAGGCTAACTTTGAGGGAATGCGTAATGATTTAAAAGGAGTGAATTGGGACATTTTGTTTTATGGGATGGATGTAGAAGAGAAATGGAGGACATTTAAAGGGGAAATTGTAAGAGTACACAATCTTTATGTCCCTGTTCGGTTGAAAGGAAATAGTAAAAATCGGAAAGAGCCATGGTTTTCAAGGGAAATTGGACACTTGGTTCGAAAAAAGAGAGATATCTACAATATTTTATAGGAGGCATGGAGTAAATGAGGTGCTAGATGAGTATAAAGAGTGTAAAAAGAATCTTAAGAAAGAAATAAGAAAAGCTAAAAGACGATATGAGGTTGCTTTGGCAAGAAAGGTGAAAGTAAATCCAAAGGGTTTCTACAGCTATATTAATAGCAAAAGGATAACGAGGGATAAAATTGGACCATTAGAGAGCCAGAATGGACAGCTATCTGCAGAGCCAAAAGAGATGGGGGAGATATTGAACAATTTATTTTCTTCGGTATTCACCAAGGAGAAGGATATTGAACTCTGTGATGTAAGGGAAAAACGTAGAGTAGCTATGGAAACTATGAGATTCAAAGAGGAGGAAGTACTGACACTTTTGAAAAATATAAAAGTGGATAAGTCTCCAGGTCCTGACAGGATATTCCCTAGGACATTGAGGGAAGTTAGTGTAGAAATAGCTGGGGCTATGACAGAAATATTTCAAATGTCATTAGAAACGGGAATAGTCCCCGAGGATTGGCGTACTGCGCATGTTGTTCCATTGTTTAAAAAGGGTTCTAAAAGTAAACCTAGCAATTATAGACCTGTTAGTTTGACGTCAGTGGTGGGCAAATTAATGGAAAGGATACTTAGAGATAATATATATAAGCATCTGGATAAACAGGGTCTGATCAAGAACAGTCAACATGGATTTGTGCCTGGAAGTTCATGTTTGACAAACCTTCTTTAATTTTTTGAAGAGGTTACTAGAGAAATTGATGAGGGTAAAGCAGTGGATGTTGTCTATATGGATTTCAGTAAGACTTTTGACAAGGTTCCCCATGGATGGTTGGTTAAGAAGGTTCAATCTTTGGGTGTTAATGGCGGAGTAGCAAGATGGATTCAACAGTGGC
This sequence comes from Raja brachyura, assembly GCA_963514005.1. The sequence goes on from OY740789.1 coordinate 2,718,411, forward strand.
TGAATGGGAGATGCCAGAGAGTAATGGTGGATGGCTGTTTGTCAGGGTGGAAGCTGGTGACCAGTGGGGTGCCTCAGGGATCTGTGTTGGGTCCACTGTTGTTTGTCATGTACATCAATGATCTAGATGATGGGGTGGAAAATTGGATAAGTAAGTATGCAGATGATACTAAGATAGGTGGTGCCGTGGATAATGAAGTAGATTTTCAAAGTCTACAGAGAGATTTGGGTCATTTGGAAGAGTGGGCTGAAAGATGGCAGATGGAGTTTAATGCTGATAAGTGTGAGGTGCTACATCTTGGCAGGACAAATCAAAATAGGACGTACATGGTAAATGGTAGGGAATTGAGAAATGCTGTGGAACAGAGGGATCTAGGAATAACTGTGCATAGTTCCCTGAAGGTGGAATCGCATGTAGATAGGGTGGTAAAGAAAGCTTTGGTGTGCTAGCCTTTATAAATCAGAGCATTGAATATAGGAGTAGGGAAGTAATGTTAAAATTGTACAAGGCATTGGTGAGACCAATTCTGGAGTACGGTGTACAATTTTGGTCGCCTAATTATAGGAAGGATGTCAACAAAATAGAGAGAGTACAGAGGAGATTTACTAGAATGTTGCCTGGGTTCCAGCAACTAAGTTACAGAGAAAGGTTGAACAAGTTAGGTCTTTATTCTTTGGAGCGCAGAAGGTTAAGGGGGGACTTGATTGAGGTCTTTAAAATGATGAAAGAGACAGAGTTGACGTGGATAAGCTTTTCCCATTGAGGGTAGGGAAGATTCAAACAAGAGGGCATGACATGAGAATTAAGGGACAGAAGTTTAGGGGTAACATGAGGAGGAACTTCTTTACTCAGAGAGTGGTGGCTGTGTGGAATGATCTTCCAGCAGATCACCCGTAGGTGCGAATAGCACTCCCGTTTGCCGCGGTGAGGAGGGGGGTGGAACTGCAAGCGAATTTGGCCGGTTTGAACACCAGCAACCTCTGCTGGCGTTGGGTGGAACTGGAGGCGGGTCCTGCTGCAAAGACATGCCTGGACCTGAATGCCCAATGGCGGCCGGAGTTTACCGCGAGGGCCGTCTGGGAGCAGTGGAGACGCGGTCGATAGCGGCCCCGACCTGCTCTGAGCCCCCAACCGCCGCGGGAAGGACGGTCAGCGCTTCCAGGTTTTGCTAGCAAGACATCCACAGCTGGTCAGCCTGCTCGCCCAGCGCCTGCATGTTAGTAAAGGGATCCCTGGCGAGCTGCCGGGAGGGAGCTGCTGCGGGCAGGCGAATTTAAATAGCAAACAGGGTTCATGGTCCCCCATTAGGGTGAGCATGTCCTCCAGGAGGGCAGACGCCGGCGGTCACCCAGCCCGTCCATTCGGAGAATCCCAGCTGCCCGCTCCAAGTCACCAGGGCCAAACTTCCTGATAATTAATTCCTTAAGGCCCCTATAGTTGCTAGCTACCAGGGAGGGGGCTCTGAGGAAAGGCTTAACTCGCCTCGTAGTTGCTTGGTCAAGCACGCTGACCATGTAATAGTATTTTGTTTCGTCTGCTGTAATACCTCTCACAGCAAATTGTGCCTCCGCCTGCTGGAACCAGATGTCAGGCTCTTCGCTCCACAGAGGAGGGAGCTTAAGCGCAACGGCGTTATTATCCATCACCACGTGTGATGAATGTCGAGGGTCACCAGTGTAGCGGCCTTGGCGAGGTCAGGAAAAGACCAGGCGCTGGGCGGGTTTACACAGTCGTCCTTTAATCCCTACAGCGAGAGCACACCACACACACTGCCAGCACACACCCAGGGGTGGTCAGGAAACCCCGTGGCAGACCAATTGGCGAGGGGGATGATCCAAGGAGTGGCCTACCCCCCAGGGACCGCCACTGGGGCACTAAAATCTTTTAAGTGCTTAGGGCCTCTATGGATCTCAATCCGGCCCTGAGTACAGCTCTAATATTGCAGTATTTTTTTTTTATATTTCAAAATAGACTTTATTCAAGTAATAAATATTTACAATACATCAACCGTGCGAAAAATCCACCCGACATTTTCGGAGGCTATACAAATTGCTCCATACAGTCTATATACATTTCTCAGATTTCGCGAATCGATACCCCACCTGTGCCACTCATGTGGCCCCCCGGCATGGGATCCCTTCCCTTATTTTGAGGGGCGTCTCCACCATACCGTGCCCCCCATGTCCAGCAGCGGAAGGACCTTAGACTGTGGCCCACCCGCACCGAGCCTTGGCGTTGGCTGCACCGAGCTTCAGTGCGTCCCTCAGCACGTACTCCTGCAGTCTGCAGTGGGCCAGTCGGCAACATTCCCCGACGGACATCTCGCTCTGCTGGGTGGTGAACAACGCTCGGGCAGACCAGAGAGCGTCTTTCACTGAGTTGATGACCCTCCAGCAGCACTTGATGTCAGTCTCTGAATGTGTCCCTGGGAACAGTCCGTAAATCACAGAGTCCTCTGTGACGGAGCTGTTTGGAATAATGCGTACCAGGGACCCTTGCATTTTTCTCCAGACTCTTTGAGCAAATCCACACTCTGCAAAGAGGTGGGCAACCGTCTCCTCTCCATAGCAGCCGTCCCGAGGGCAGCGTGCGCTGGTAGTGAGGTTCCGACGGTGCAGGAAGGATCTGACTGGGAGGGCTCCCCTCACCGCCAGCCAAGCCAGGTCTTGGTACTTGTCAGAATCAGAATCAGAATGCCTTTTATTGTCACTATACACATGTACAATGAGATTAAAAGCTGCTCCTACTCAGTGCAAAAACAAAACAAAAAGAGGATGGGGGGGGGGGCGTATAAGGTGCACAGTTTCTGCAGCGCTATATACATATCTATAAAAAGACAATGGATAAATAGAATGGGTAATAGGATTCCCATATCCAGTATGGGTTACAGTTACAGTACAAATTACAGTAGGTGGATAGATGGAAGTCCGGGGGTTAGGCTGTGAAGTCAATGCATGTGTGAGTTCAGGGAGATAATGGATTTTGGAAAGAAACTGTTCTTGAGTCTATTTGTCCTTGTACTGATGCACCTATAGCGCCTCCCTGAGGGCAGCAGGTTGAACAGGCTAAATGCAGGATGGGAGCTGTCCTTGATAATGTTCTTCGCCCTGCTGAGGCAGCGGGAGGTGTAAATGTCCATCAGAGAGGGGAGAGGGCAGCCGATTATCTTCTGTGCTACCCTCACTACCCTCTGAAGCCTCTCCCTGTCTGCCATGGTGCAGCTGCCGTACCATGCTGTAATGCAGTATGTCAACAGGCTCTCAATGGACGAGCGGTAGAAGGTCAGCAGCAGGTTGGAGTCCAGGTTGTGCTTCCTGAGGACCCTCAGGAAGTGCAGCCGCTGCTGAGCCTTCTTGATGACCGCTGTGATGTTGTCTGTCCAGGAGATGTCAGCGGAGATGAGGACGCCGAGAAACCGGAAGGTGTGGACCCTCTCCACACACTCGCCGTTGATGTATAAGGGGGCTAAGTCGGTGCTGTGCCTCCTGAAGTCAACAATGAGCTCTTTGGTTTTCTTGGTGTTCAGAGCGGTTGTTATCAATGTAATATGACTGCAGGACCGCTGTAATACTGTGGTAATATCAGTCATGTCACTGTAGTACCATTGTAATATCACTGTAGTACTGCTGTAATATACAAGATAGATACAAGATAGATACAAGATACAAGATACATTTATTTGTCACGTACCAATTGATACAGCAAAATGTGTGGTCACCATACAGCCATACGAATAATAATGAGCACAGAACACGATAGGTCTTTAACACAAACATCCCCACACAGCGGGATCAAAGTTTCCCACTGTGAGGAAGGCACCCGATGAATTTTGCCGGCCACAGCAGGAATCACTGACGACCGGCCCCTTCGTTTCCCTGGAATGAACAGGGTGGGGGGTGCCTGCTGTGGTTATAGCACCAACCCCCTCTGCTGGCGTCTGGTGGAAGTGCAAGCGAATTTGGCCAGTTTGAACGCCAGCGACCTCTGCTGGCGTTGGGTGGAACTGTAGGCGGGCCCTGCTGCAAAGAAGGGTCCAGTCTGAAGAAGGGTCTCGACCCGAAACGTCGCCTATCTCCTTCGCTCCTTAGATGCTGCTGCACCCGCTGAGTTTCTCCAGCTTTTTGTGTAACCCTGCTGCAAAGACATGCCTGGACTTGAATGCCCAATGGCGGCCGGTGAGGGAAGGCACCAAAATTCAGTCATCCTCCTCTGTTGTGCTCCCGTGGTCGGGGGGCTCCTGAATACCCCGCTGTCGCCACTATGGGTGGCCCGATGTTCAGGCCCGCTCGCCAGGGTGACAGAAGTCCGACGTCAGGACTGGAGGACATCCTCAGCGGCTTAGACATCCGAATCGGACACCTCCTACCTTTGGTCCCATCGACCAAAGTGAACAGGCCGCGCTGGTCGGAGATTCAATGCTGGCGGCCCTCGGCAAAGGGACCCAAGACTCCGCAATGTTGAAATCAACGCCGTATCACTGTAGTACCGCTGTAATATCACTGTAATATTACTGTAATATCACTGTAGTACCATTGTAATATAGAAACATAGAAATTAGGTGCAGGAGTAGGCCATTTGGCCCTTCGAGCCTGCACCGCCATTCAATATAACCATGGCTGATCATCCAACTCAATATCCTGTACCTGCCTTCTCTCCATACCCCCTGATCCCTTTAGCCACAAGGGCCACATCTAACTCCCTCTTAAATATGGCCAGTGAACTGGCCTCAACTACCTTCTGTGGCAGAGAATTCCACAGATTCACCACTCTCTGTGTGAAAAATGATTTTCTCATCTCGGCCCTAAATGACTTCCCCCTTATCCTTAAACTGTGACCCCTTGTTCTGGACTTCCCCAACATCGGGAACAATCTTCCTGCATCCAGCCTGTCCAACCCCTTAAGAATTTTGTAAGTTTCTATAAGATCCCCCCTCAATCTTCTAAATTCCAGCGAGTACAAGCCAAGTCTATCCAGTCTTTCTTCATATGGAAGTCCTGCCATCCCAGGAATCAGTCGGGAGAACCTTCTCTGTATTCCCTCTATGGCAAGAATGTCTTTCCTTATCACTGTAGTACTGCTGTAATATCACTGTTATAGCGTTGTAATATCGCTGTAATATCACTGGAACATCACTATAATCTCACTGTAGTACCCCGTAATATCACTGTAATGTCACTGTAATCAACGATGTAAGTAGCGAGCTGCTAACACATAAGCGCTACTGCGAACTCCCGAAGATAGCGACGGTAAGGGAATTCCCGATCGGAGGGGAATCCCCGACCTTGCGGAGCCACGCAGGTACAGTAAGTACTGTACCTGTGAATACCGGGGAGGCCTTCATGGAGTCCGGATCAAGGCCGTCGGGCAGTATTTCGCAGCAGCAACGGAGCTGGAGGTGCCGACTGTAAGGGAATCCCAGATCTCAGGGGAATCCCCGACCTTGCGGAGACTCGCAAGTACTGTGCCTTTAGACACCAAGGAGGGCTACATGGAGTACGGAAACGTGGCCATCGGGCAGGACTACGAGTAAGACTGAAGCGGAGAGGACTTCGGCCCCCTCTCCCTACCATCCTACTGGCCAACGTACAGTCACTAGAAAACAAAGTGCCGGCGCGGCTTTCATGGCCGCGGGACATTCCAGCGCCCGCCGGGGGCTCCAACTGTGACCTTTGGGCCTAGAGCGGGGCCGTACATCGCCCGGCGCTACCTCAAAGGCCGTGGGACTTAACACCGCCCGCCTGCAGCTTCGACCTCGGGAGAGAGATGGTGCGGGGGAGAGAGAAGACTTTGCCTTCCATCACAGTGAGGATGAGATTCACTGTGATGGATGTTTGTGTGAATTGAATTGTCTGTGTATTTTTTTTTATGATTTGTGTACGGCATGTAGAAACGGAGTTTCGTTCGAGCCTCTTGAGGTTCGAATGACAAATAATAAAATCAAATCAAATCAAATCAAATCAAGTGGAGGACTTAAGGTCAAGGCTGTTTTACTGAAGGGAGTTGAGGGAATGCTCTGTGTTCTGTTTCACAGAGACATGGCTCGCCCCCAGCTCCCCAGACTCATGAGTCCAGCCTGAAGGGTTCTCCATCCACCGTATGGACCGTACACTGGCATCTGGGAAAGGGAGAGGAGGGGGCGTCTGCCTCATGGTCAACTCTGCGTGGTGCTCAGACGTGGCAGTCCTGTCCAACTCCTGCTCTCCACACCTCGAACATCTGGCGGTGAAGTGCCGCCCCTTCTACCTACCAAGGGAATTCACCTCCATCATCCTGACCGCGGTCTACATCCCACCCCAGGCAGACGTCCGTCTGGCACTGGAGGAGCTGCACGCCGTGGTCAACAAACACTAGACGGCTTACCCCGAGGCATTTACCACCATAGCCGGTGACTTCAATAAAGCCAACCTGAAGAAATCGCTCCCTAACTTCCATCAACATGTCTCCTGCAGCACCAGAGGACCAAACACCCTTGACCACTGCTACTGGACCATCAAAGGCGCCTATCGCTCTATCCCTCGCCCTCACTTCGGAAAATCCGACCATTCAGCTCTGCCTCTTCTTCCTGCATACAGGCAGCAACTGAAGAAATCACCCCCAGAGGTGAGGACAGTACAGAGCTGGTCGGGGGAGGCAGAGGAACAACTCCAGGACTGCTTGGAGTCTGTCGACTGGGCAATGTTCAGGGACTCGGCAACGGACCTGAATTAATTCACCACGGTTGTTACAGACTTCATAAGGAAATGTGTGGCGGACTGCATTGCAACAAAGACCTTCCGAGTGTTTCCTAACCAGAAGCCTTGGATGAACCATGAGATCCACACTCTTCTGAAGGCAAGATCCTGGGCATTCAGGTCTGATGATACAGTGATCTATAAGAAGTCCAGATACGACCTTGGTAAGGCCACCAAAAAGACCAAAAGGGACTTCTGCTCTAAGCTGGAGGATGAGACGGATGTTCGGCAACTGTGGCAGGGCTTGAATGCCATCACCTCCTGCAAGGCAAAACCAGGAGGCAGCTCAAATGTCAGCGAAGCATCACTCCCTGACGAGCTCAATGCGTTCTACATACGGTTCGGTAGGGAGAACACTGATGTGCCTTCCCGATCCCCTATTCGCCCTGACGGTGTCACAGTCATAGTCACAGAGGCCGATATCACAAGATCATTCAGGGGGGTGAATCCTCGGAAAGTGCCTGGACCTGATGGTATACCCGGTCGTGTGCTAAAAACCTGTGAAGACCAACTGGCTGGAGTTTTTACCGACATTTTCAAAACTCTCACTTCTGAGGTCGGAGGTTCCCACCTGCTTTAAGAGGGCATCAAAAATATTGGTGCCCAAGAAGAGTAAGGCGACGTGCCTCGATGACTATCGACCAGTGGTACTAACGTCTGTGGTGATGAAGTTGGGAGGTTGGTTTGAGAGGTTGGCTATGGTGCACATCAACTCCTACCTCGACAAGAACCTCGACCAACTACAGTTCACTTACCACCATAACAGGACAACGGAGGATGCAATTTCACTGGCTTTCCACTCCACATTGGACCACTTGGACAATAAAACACCTACGTCAGGCTGTTGTTTATACAGCTCGGCATTTAATACCATCATCCCTTCCAAGCTGGTCTTTATTCTTTGGAGCGCAGAAGGTTAAGGGGGGACTTGATTGAGGTCTTTAAAATGATGAAAGGGATAGACAGAGTTGACGTGGATAAGCTTTTCCCATTGAGGGTAGGGAAGATTCAAACAAGAGGGCATGACATGAGAATTAAGGGACAGAAGTTTAGGGGTAACATGAGGGGGAACTTCTTTACTCAGAGAGTGGTGGCTGTGTGGAATGATCTTCCAGCAGAAGTGGTGGAGGCAGGATCGATTTTAACATTTAAAAGTAAAGTGGATAGGTATATGGACGGGAAGGGAATGGAGGGGTATGGTCTGAGTGCAGGTAGATGGGACTAGGGGAAAATAAATGGTCAGCACGGACTGGAAGGGCCGAGAGGGCCTGTTTCCGTGCTGTAATTGTTATATGGTTATATGGTTACCAAGCTCACGGAACTGGGCCTCTGCGTATCCCTCTGCAATTGGATCTGTTGTAATATCACTGTAGTACCGCTGTAATATCACTGTAACATCACTGCACTACCAATGTAATATCTGTAATATCAATATAGTACCACTGTAAAATCACTGTAGTATGATGAGGACCCACAATCCTGTTCATATGTGGAGAGGGTCAATAACTTCAAATTCCTGGGCGTGCATATATCAGAAGATCTTTCCTGGACCCAGAACACCGATGCAATTGTAAAGAAGGCACATCAGCGACTCTACTTCCTGAGAAGATTACGGAGATTCGGCATGTCGAAGAGGATTCTCCTAAAGCTCTACAGGTGCACAGTAGAGAGCATGCTGACTGGTTGCATCGTGGCTTGGTTCGGCAACTTGAACGTCCAGGAGCGAAACAGACTACAAAATGTTGTGACCACTGCCCAGTCCATCATCGGCTCTGACCTCCCCACCGTCAAAGGGATCTATCGCAGTCGTTGCCTCAAAAAGGCTGCCAGCATCATCAATGCCCCACACCATCCTGGCCACACACTTATCTCACCACTGCCATCAGGAAGAAGGTTCAGGAGCCTGAAGACTGTAACGTCCAGGTTCAGGAACAGCTTCCTCCCCGCAGCCATCAGGCTATTAAACACAACAAATAAGCTATGAGCTCTGAACTGCAAAAGACTATATGATTATTTGCTCTATATTTGTTATTTATTGAACTTTTTCTTTTTCCCCCCGTTATATAAAATGTTTACATATTCAAATATTCTGTTGTGCTGCAGCAAGTAAGAATCTCATTGTCCGATCCGGGACATATGACAATGAAACACTCTTGACTAGTACCACTGTAGTACTGCTGTAATATCACTGTTGAACCACTGTAATATCACAATAGTACCACAGTGGTACTGCTGTAATAGCACTATAATACCACTGTAATGCTGCTGTAATACCACTGTAATATCACTGTAATATCACTGTAGTACCACTGTAATATCTATTTCATGACACTGTAGCATCGTTATAATATCACTGCAATATCACAGTCATGTCACTGTAGTACCGTTGTAATATCACTGTAGAACCACTGATTTTATTTCGGTAGTCACGTGAGTGACTACGTGAAGACCCCGCCAGCACGCATGCGCGACATATCGTCGTACGCATGCGGAAGCGACGGTCGGGAGGAGCGGGGCTCCTCCAGCGTAAGTTTAAATAACTTACGCCAGGTAAGTCTCACCGGAGGAGTGAGCGTCGACGAGAAATAGTAATGGAATCACGGAAGTCCAAGAGAGCGGCGAGAGCAGCTGCTATGGAGAGCAGCCAGCGAACCGCCTCTCCAGAGCTACAGGTATTACCTGCAGCTCCCGACTTCTCGCCCATGAGGGCCGTTGGTACTCCACGGTCGGGCGGCAAACCCACCCGGAAGTCGGACAGGGCCGGCGACCCAGCTGGGTCCGGTCCCGAGGACACCCCGTTCGCAGATAGCGACGGAGGTCGTCTAACCCGCATGGAGCGGATGATGGAGCAATTGCTCCAACGTGACCTGCTAATGCAGGGGCAGAGTCACAGTGGGCCTCCTCGCAGGCCCACGGCAGGTTCCTACCAAGGACTGCCAAATGTCTCACCCTCCTCGCAGGGGAGCATTGAGGGTCAGAACTGGGCTGACCCAGAAGAAGGGGAGCTGGCTGAACAACCATCTGTGTCAGGGGTGTGTGAAGAATATCTGGATATGGTAAATAAACATGCTATGCCGACACAGAGAGGCCTACCTATCCACCCTAAGCTGGCAGCCAGCATTAACTACATGGCGACCAACCAGCTACAGGAACAGGCCATAAATTCTACAGCTGATAAATATATGGCTCCTGAAAACTGTAACTCACTTAATGTCCCTGCGGTGAACAACCCTATTTGGGGGAATATGAGCCCCTCGAGCAGAGGGCAGGAAATCAAACTTCAAAAAATCCTAAAGCTCTTAACCGCCGGGATCACAGCAGTGGCCAGAACTGCAGTGGGGATAGAGTTGCCGGAAGAACTGCAAGATGCCCTGGCTCTACTGTGTAATACACAGTATGAGATAAACAATTTCAGAAAGAGCATCATAAAGCCGGCGCTTAACCCCAAGTTTGCGGGGTTGTGTAAGCCTGGGAAGACTCGGCCTCCAAGCTTGCTGTTCGGGGATAACCTTCCCAAGCAAGTAAAAGATCTTGATGAGGAGGCCAAGGCCTTGGGCCTGATCAAGGTTCCCGGACCTACCAAACCTCATTACCCACAAAGACAGCACCCCTACACACCCACCGGACAGAGATACCATCAGAGACCTGCCGGTGGTGAAAGCTCGAAGGCCGGCTAACCTGCACAGCGGTCTTTTTTAGGCCATGGCCCAGCCCGGCCTTCTTGGAAGATGCGCCATTCCTACAACACGATGAATCAACAAAGGAAACAAGGACAGAAACCGCAACACCGGCAATAACCATGGAGGTAGGTGGGTCTGGTTTCCCCAGGAACACATCTTGCCTAAATTCACTTTATTTAGGGGGCCGGTTGCACATGTTTTATGAAAATTGGCGCACTTTTACCTCTGATCCTTTCATACTCAGGAGTATTCAGGGCTACAAAATTGAATTTATTCACGAACTCCCTACCCCGGTCCAGCATTCACCTAGCCGAAAATTCATACTCTCTCAAAAAGAGAGGGTAACAGGGCATGCTGAACTATACAGATTAATTGAAAAAGGGGTAATTGAGAAGGCTACCAAAGAACCACAGGAGTCCGTGTCTAATAAATTCACCAAAAACAAAAAAGACGGCGGTTGCCGCATTATCATAGATTTGACCGAACTGAATACTTCTGTTCAGTATGTTCATTTTAAAATGGACACCTTTGACACTGCTATACAGTTAATAGATTATGGGTACTACATGGCATGCATTGACCTCAAAGATGCATACTATTCTGTACCAATACACAAGGATCATAGGAAATATTTAAAATTTATCTGGATGGGACAATTATGGCAATACAAAGCCTTGCCTAATGGGTTATCATCAGCACCCAGATTGTTTACCAAGATATTAAAACCAGCTTTGGCCTACTTAAGGAAACAGAATCATACTGTTATGGCCTATCTTGATGATATCCTCATTGTTGGGGAAAGTTTGGAAATGGCTACATTGGCAGTTACAGCCACGAAACATCTCTTTCAGAAGCTGGGTTTCATTATACATCCAGATAAATCAATATTAAAACCCTCTACCACCATGAAATACTTGGGGTTCAATATCGACTCAGTGCAAATGTCTATCACGTTGCCACTAAGTAAGGTGGAGGACTTGATAGAGGCTTGCAGGAGCCTTATTGGCATCAAGGACCCATCCATTCGGCAGGTGGCCAGGGTGATTGGGAAGATAGTGGCTGCCTTTCCCGCAGCACAATATGGGCCTTTACATTATCAAAACTTACAAAGAGCCAAAATTGTAGCTCTCAAAAGTCATGCAGGCCATTTCGATAGGCCTATGAAAATACCAGAAAAGGCAAAAGCCGAATTAAATTGGTGGATGGCTAATGCCCAATATTGTTCCAAACCCATCACTATCATCAATCCCTCGATCACCTTACAAACGGATGCCAGTGCCAAAGGTTGGGGAGCTACTAATACTACCTCTAGTTGTGGAGGTAGATGGAGTGCACAAGAGTTAACCCTATTCAAAAATTTGGGAATTAACTATTCAGAAATGCTGGCAGCATTTCACGGCCTCAGGGCATACTGCACAAACATGCACAAAGTTCATGTTAGGATACAAATTGACAACACCACGGTGGTGGCCTATATTAACCACATGGGCGGAATAAAGTCGATATCGTGTGATGAATTGGCCAACAATATCTGGCTCTGGTGTCTGCAAAGGGAAATTTGGATCTCAGCCACTTGCCTCCCAGGCAAGCTAAACACAGTGGCAGACACCAGGTCACGCAAATTTAACGACAACATAGAATGGATGTTGGATCGAAAAGTGTTCACAGATATTGTAGAACGCTATGGGACACCAGATATCGACCTCTTCGCGTCCAGATTAAATCACCAACTACCAACATATGTTGCTTGGGAACCAGACCCTGGGGCAGTAGCGATGGACGCTTTCACGCTACATTGGGGGGATTTGTTCTGCTATGCATTCCCCCCTTTCTGCCTCATCAGTCGGGTCTTGCAGAAAATAAAACAAGATTCCGCATCGGGTATTTTGGTGGTGCCCGACTGGCCTACCCAACCATGGTTCCCAGCGGTACAGAAGATGGCCACAGAACCTTGCATTCGGGTCAATAAACGACCTAGCCTGCTCGTTCATCCTGTCACAGGAGAACATCACCCATGTTATGACCGCATGGACCTGTTAATTTGCAGATTCTAAAACGGCCTCTTCGCGGATTCGGACTCACCAGCAGAACGATAGACACCATCTCGGCGGCATGCAGGGAGTCCACCAGGAAGCAGTACCTCACCTACATCAAGAAATGGGAAGGATTCTGCGCTACTACCAACACTACATATGAATCCGCTACCATTACAGAAGTGCTGGAATTCTTGGCTACCCTACACTTTGATGAGGGACTGAGCTACAGTGCCATAAACAGTGCCAGGAGTGCACTATCATCCTACTTGGGCCAGGGGAGTGACCAATTGGGAATTGGATCACATCCATTAGTGTCCAAACTAATGAGAGGAATATTCAATTCCAATCCCCCTAGGCCCAGATATAACCATACGTGGGATATCAGCGCAGTCCTAACTATGCTGCGAGGATGGACACCTAACACGGGACTCACTTTGGCAAAGCTCACATACAAAATGGTAATGATTATGGCACTTATCACGGCACAACGGGTCCAGTCTCTGCACAAACTTAATCTGGATGCCATGACTATCACCAATGATAAAGTCACTTTTCATGTGCAGGGACTGTTGAAACAAGATCAACCCGGAGCGTCTGGTCATACCTTGGAATTTCTGGCATATCCAGCAGATACTCGACTCTGCATCGTCACGTTAATTTCACAATATATCACAGTCACCAAAAATCTCAGGGGCACGGAGACAGCTTTGCTTATAAGCCACAAGAAGCCCCATCATAAAGTCACGGTGCAAACCATTTCTAGATGGTTAAGGGTGGTTTTGGATGCGGCGGGGGTGGACACTAATATATTCAAATCCCACTCCACCAGGGGGGCATCCACTTCGGCGGCTAGGAGGATGGAAGTACCATTGGACCACATCCTGGCCACAGCGGGTTGGAGTAATGAAAGGACTTTTCACCGCTTCTACAACAAACCCGTGGCCACCCCTGACACTTATGCAGGGAGGATTTTGAGTGCTGTCAAATAATTTACCCCTATGGGATATTTATTTTGTTTTGGTATGAATAAATACCTATTTTTGTTTTTCAGCCAGTGTCATGTCTGAATTACGTTCATCCTCTCATCCCAGCATAGCGGTGTGTGAGCATGGAGCTTCCAGGGCATGAAATCACAGAGCTTTGAAATCTTCACGTAGTCACTCACGTGACTACCGAAATAAAATAGTAAGATTAAACGAGAACTTACCAGTTTGAAGTTTGATCTTTATTTTATGAGGAGTTACGATGAGGGATTACGTGCCCTCCGCTCCCAACCCTCTAACATAAAGATCACCCGGTATGAAAGTTCTCTCTTATCTTACTATATTAGTCATTGTGACTGTCTGTGATTTCACACCACTGCTTTGAAGAATGTCGTGCATGCGTGCTGGCGGGGTCTTCACGTAATCCCTCATCGTAACTCCTCATAAAATAAAGATCAAACTTCAAACTGGTAAGTTCTCGTTTAATCTTACTATTTATCCCTGTAGTACTGCTGTACTATCACTGTAGAACCACTGTAATATCACTGTAATATCACTGTGGTACCGCTGCAACATCACTGTTGTATCACTGTAATATCACTCATTGTAGCACTGTAATATCATTGTAATATCACAAGTACTGAGATAATATTACTATAATATCGCTGTAATACCACTGTAATATCACGGTAGTATCGCTGTAATATCACTGTAGTACCACTGTATATATCATTGTAATATCACGGCAGTACCACTGTATATATCACTGTAATATCACGGCAGTACCACTGTATATATCATTGTAATATCACGGCAGTACCACTGTATATATCACTGTAATATCACTGTAGTACCACTGTATATATCACTGTAATATCACGGCAGTACCACTGTATATATCACTGTAATATCACGGCAGTACCACTGTATATATCACTGTAATATCACGGCAGTACCACTGTATATATCATTGTAATATCACGGCAGTACCACTGTATATATCACTGTAATATCACTGTAGTACCATTGTAAGATCACTGTAGCACCGCTGTAATATCACTGTAATATAACTGTAATATCAGTGTAGTACTATTGTAATATCACAAGTACCACTGTAATATCACTGTAGTACCTGTAATATCACTGTAATATCACTGTAGCACCAATGTAGTACTGCTGTAAAACCGCGGGTATTATCACTGTCATGTCACTGTAGTACTGTTGTAATATCACAGTGGTGCCATTGTAATGTTACTGTAGTACCGCTATAATGTCACTGTAGTACCGCTGATTTATCACTGTTGTACCGCTGTAAAATTATTGCAATATCACTACAATATCACTGTAATATTACTATAGTACCATTGTAATATCATAGTATCACCGCTGAAATATCACTGTAATACCGCTGTAATACCACGGTAAGATCACTGTAGTACCACTGTAGTACTGCTGTAGTAATACTGTAGTACCACTGTAATATCATTGTAATATCACCATAATATCACTGTGAAATAACTGTAGTACCACTGTAGTACTGCTGTAACTTCACTGGAATATCACTGTACTACCGTTGTAATATAAGACAAGACAAAGGACAAAGGACATTTATTGTCACATACACCAATTGGTGCAGTGAAATTTGACTTTCCATGCAGCATACAGATAAAGATGACACAACACTAAAGAATTAACAATGAACATAAAAACAGCCCCCCACAATGGTTCCCACCAAAGATTATAGAGGAGCAAGATGCGCCACTCCGTGGAAAAGGCGTAGTATCACGTGTGTGATTGTCGACGCCATATTAGCGGACCAGAGATGGCGTCGACTATGGCGTCTATTGGGAAACTAGGCTTCTCTATGATCTTTGTCTCGCGATCTGCCGCTGTGTAATCGGCTCCAAAGCTACAGAGCAGTTGCAAGCAAAGATTATAGAGGAGCACGATGCATTAGAAAGTTATTAGATTTATTTGTAATAGATCTTTACTTACCTCTCGATCCCTCTCTCTCCCCCTCTTCTCTCGATCACCTCTTTTCTCTCTATCGCTCTCTCTCCCCTGTCGATCTCTTTCTCTCCCCTCTCGAACTCTTTCTCTCCCCTCTCCTCAATTTCCCTCTCTCCCCTCCCTTCCCTCTGTGTGAGAGTTGGCAGCCCTGCCATGCCTTCGGCCCAAGAGGATAGAAATAAATTACATAATGGTCTTTGTCGGAAGATTTGAATAAGCTCTTCTATCCAAAGATTTGCTTCTATCTGTCCCACCATATATTTATATGAATGTGTGTTTGTGTGTGCCTGTAATTTTGTGCACAGTGTGTGTTGAAGCAATACAAGGGAAGCTGTACAATGCAATGCAAGGGAAACTACGCAAAGGAGGGGCTGGGGAGGAAAGATGCGAGGGAAATGGGGGAACGGGGGAAAAGGGAGGGGGAGAGAGAGAGGGAAGGAGGGGGAGAGGGGAGGGAGATCAAGAGAAGATGGGAGAGGGGGATCGAGGGGAGATAGAGAAGAGAGGGAGAGGGAGATCGAAAGAGAGGGAGAGAAAGAGAGATCGAGAGAAAGAGGGATCGAGAGGGAGAAAAAGATCGAGAGGGGATAGAGAGGGATCGAGAGGTAAGTAAAGATCTATTACAAACAAATCTAATAACTTTCTAATGCATCGTGCTCCTCTATAATCTTTGTTTACAACTGCTCTGTAGCTTTGGAGCGGATTACACATGGGGAGGCAGTCCGCCAAAATGGCGGCCGTGACGTTCCGTTACGTACTACACGCCAGTCCATTGGATTTCCACTGAGTGGCGCATCTTGCTCCTCTATAATCTTTGGTTCCCACTGTGGGGGAAGGCGCAAAGTCCAGTCCCCATCCCCAAGTCCACCCATAGTCGGGCCTATTGAGGCCTCCGCAGTCGACGCTACAGCGGCCCGATGTTTTAGGCCTTCTCGCCGGATGTTGGTGTTCCGGCGTCGGGAGAGTCCTCGCAGCGGCTTGGGACACCTGGAACGGCCGCTTCCCTACCAGAGTCCGTGGCTTCCGAAGCTGACAAGGCCGCGCTGGATGGAGCTCCACAACTGGCGATCTCGCCGAGAGATCCCAGGCTCCCGACGTAAAACTTCAGCGCTGCTCCTGCAGCCGGCCACTCCACAGTCCCGCAGCTCCGCGATGTTCACCTGCGGTCTCAGCATTCTGCAGCTCCAGCGCGGCGGCCCAGGCAAGGTATCACCCGCTCCGCTCCCCGATGGTGCACCAGCGCTGCGCCACCGCCGAAGCCATGGTTCTGGGCGGCCCCCTCAGGAAACGCCGCTCCAGGCCCGCTGGTAGGCCGCGAGGATGGGTCGACAGTGCAGCCCGGAGAGAAGCAGCCTCTCCGACCAGGTAGGGACCATCCCCCTTCCCCCCCCCCCCCCCCCCCACCCCCCACATACAAAAGGCTAGGGCTCCAAAAACAAAACACTAAAACTCACTAAAAATAAAAGAAAGAAGTTAAAAAACAGACAACTGGACCAACTGGACGGCACCCCCTAATATCACTGTAAAACCAGTGTAGTACCGCTGTAATATCACTGTACTACCGATGTAATATAAGACAAGAGACATTTATTTGTCACATGTACCAATTGGTACAGTGAAATGTGTGGTCACCATTCAGCCATACGAATAAAAAAGAGCACAGAACACGATAGTCTTTAACACAGACATCCCCACACAGCAGAATCAAAGTTTCCCACTGTGAGGGAAGGCACCAAAGTTCAGTCATCCTCCACTGTTGTCCTCTGTTGTTCACCCGTGGTCGGGGGGCTCCCAAACCCATCACTGTCGCTGCTACGGGCGGTCCGTTGTTCAGGCCGTCTCGCCGGGATGATGGAACTCCGAGGTCGGAATGGGAGAACCACCTCAGCGGCTTGGACATCCGAATCGGCCACTTCCTGCCGGAGTCCGCGGCTCCCGAAGTCCACATGCCGCGCTGGGCGGAGATTCACGCTGGCAGCCCTCGTCAAAAGGTCCCAGGACTCTGCGATGTTGAAGTCAGCGCCGCCCGCGCTGGGAGCTCTCCAAACCCCAGCTCCGCGATGTTGAAGCAGCATGCCCAACACTCCAGATCTTCAAGCGCCGATCCAGGTAAGGCATCGCCCGCTCCGTGGTGAATCCAGTGCTGCGCCGCCGCTGTAACTCTGGTCCGGTCCCCGGCAGGAAAGGCTGCACCGATCCAGTTGGTCGGCCGCGAGGAGAGGGACGAGCACGCGACTCAGAGGATAGTCACATCCTCACCAGGAAGCAACTGGGAAACGGTTTCCCTCTTACCCTACCCCCCTCCCCCACATAGAAAAACTAAAGAAACCTCCAAAACATACTTTTAAAACAGACTAAAAAAAAAGATAGAAAAACAGACAGACTGTAGGGAGAGGCTGCCATCAATGCGGCGCCCCTAGTGGTATCACAGTATTACCGCTGTAATATCACTGTAGTATCACTGTAGTACCTCTGTAATATCACTGTAGTACCTCTGTAACATCACTGTAATTTCACTGTAGTACCTCTGTAATATCACTGTAATATCACTGTAGTACCTCTGTAATATCACTGTAATATCACTGTAGTACCTCTGTAATATCACTGTAGTATCACTGTAGTACCTCTGTAATATCACTGTAGTACCTCTGTAACATCACTGTAATTTCACTGTAGTACCTCTGTAATATCACTGTAATATCACTGTAGTACCTCTGTAACATCACTGTAATTTCACTGTAGTACCTCTGTAATATCACTGTAATATCACTGTAGTACCTCTGTAACATCACTGTAATTTCACTGTAGTACCTCTGTAATATCACTGTAATATCACTGTAGTGCCTCTGGGGGCGCCGGAGGTGGGAGATGGCAGCCCTGCCGGCAGACTGTTAGTTTTTTTCATCCTTTAGTTATTTTTAGCATTTGTTTAAAGTTTGCTTTAATGTTTTTCTGTTTGTTTTATGTGGGGGGAGGGGAGGGGAGGGGGAAACATTTTTTTTCGGGTTCTTACCTTCCCGGAGATGTGATCAATTTTCGGATCACATTCTCCGGGCTCTGCGGCCTACCATCGATGGAACTGGAGGCCTCCTCGGACTGTCGTGAGCTCCACCGCGGGGCGCGGACTTAACATCGGAGCTGATCCCTTGCCTGGGATCACTCCCACCGCGACCTGCGTACTTACCACAAACGGCTCGCAGTCTCGGGAGAGGCTGGTCGGGAGCTCCAACGCCACGGGAGGTTCGTCCAGCCCCGACGCGAGGTTCGATCGCCCGGCACGGGGGAGCTGACATCCCCCCGATGCGGGAAGGCCCGAACACCGCCGGCTACGGGAGTCAAGACCGTCCCGTCAACGAAGGGCTCAAGGCCTCCGACCGAGGAAGAACAACAAGGGAAGGACTTGGAACTTTATTTTCGCCTTCCACCACAGTGAGGAATGTGGAGGAGTCACTGTGGTGGATGTTTATGTTAAAATGTGTTTTTTGAGTCTGTTGCTTTTTAAAAATTGTAGAACTGACCTGGCCAGTGAATTTCACTACATCAATTGTTGTATGTGACCATAAATGAACATGAACTTATCAACTAGTATCACTGTAATATCACTGTAGTATCACTTTAATACCGCTGTCATATCACTGTAATATCACTGTCGTACTGTTGTGATATCGCTGTAATATCACTGTGATATCACTGTAGTAGCGTAGTAATATCACTGTAATATCATTATAATACCACTGTAATATCACTGTAATATCACTGTAATATGACTGTGGTACCTCTGTAGTATCACTGTGATATCAAAGGTAATGCTGTGGCTGTTATGGGAGATTTCAACATGCAGGTAGACTGGGAAAATCAGGTTGGTACTGGACCCCAAGAAAGGGACTTTGTAGAGTGCCTTTGTGATGGACTCTGAGAGCAGCTTGTATTGGAGCCTACCAGGGAGAAGGCAATTCTGGATTTAGTGTTATGCAATGAACCGGATTTGATAAAGGACCTCAAGGTTAATGAGCCATTAGGAGGCAGTGACCATAACATGGTCAGGTTTAATCTACAATTGGAGAGGGAGAAGGGTAGATCGGAGGTGTCAGTGTTGCAGTTGAATAAAGGGGACTATGGGGCCATGAGGGGGGAGCTGGCCAAAGATGACTGGAAAGATACACTAGCAGGGATGACAGTGGAACAACAATGGCAGGTATTTCTGGGAATCATACAGAAGGTGCAGGATCAGTTCATTCCTAGGAGGAAGAAAGATTCCAAGGGGAGAAAGGGGCGACCATGGCTGACAAGGAACGTCAGGGACAGTATAAAAATTAAAGCGAAGAAGTACAACGTAGCAAAGATGAGCGGGAAGCAAGAGGATTGGGTAATGTTTAAAGAGCAACAGAAGATAACCAAAAAGACAATACGGGGAGAAAAGATGAGGTACGAAGGTAAGCTAGCCAAGAATATAAAGCAGGATAGTAAAAGCTTCTTTAGGTATGTGAAGAGGAAAACATTAGTTAAGACCAAAGTTGGACCCTTGAAGACAGAAACAGGTGAATTTATTGTGGGGAACAAGGAAATGGCAGATGAGTTGAACAGGTACTTTGGATCTGTCTTCACTAAGGAGGACACAAACAATCTTCCTGATATAGTAGTGGCCAGAGGATCTGGGGTGACAGAGGAACTGAAGGAAATCCACATTAGGCAGGAAATGGTGTTGGAGAGACTGATGGGACTGAAGGCTGATAAATCCCCAGGGCCTGATGGTCTGCATCCCAGAGTACTTAAGGAAGTGGCTCTGGAAATTGTGAATGCATTGGTGATAATGTTCCAATGTTCTATAGATTCAGGATCAGTTCCTGTGGATTGGAGGGTAGCTAATGTTATCCCACTTTTTAAGAAAGGCGGGAGAGAGAAAACAGGGAATTATAGACCAGTTAGCCTGACATCAGTGGTGGGGAAGATGCTGGAGTCAATTATAAAAGATGAAATAGCCGCACATTTGGATAGCAGTAACAGGATCGGTCCGAGTCAGCATGGATTTACGAAGGGAAAATCATGCTTGACTAATCTTCAGGGATTTTTTAAGGATGCAACTAGGAAAATGAACAAGGGAGAACCAGTAGATGTCGTGTACCTGGACTTTCAGAAAGCATTTGATAAGGTCCCACATAGGAGATTAGTGGGCAAAATTAGGGCACATGGTATTGGGGGTAGAGTGCTGACATGGATAAAGAAGTGGTGGGCAGACAGGAAACAAAGAGTAGGGATTAACGGGTCCCTTTCAGAATGGCAGGCAGTGACTAGTCGGGTACCGCAAGGCTCGGTGCTGGGACCGCAGCTATTTACAATATACATCAATGATTTGGATGATGGGATTCAAAGTAACATTAGCAAATTTGCAGATGACACAAAGCTGGGTGGCAGTGTGAACTGTGAGGATGATGCTATGAGAATGCAGGATGACTTGGACAGGCTGGGGGAGTGGGCAGATGCATGGCAGATGCAGTTTAATGCGGATAAATGTGAGGTTATCCATTTTGGTAGCAAAAACATGAAGGCAGATTACTATCTAAATGGCGTCAAGTTGGGAAAAGGGGAAGTACAACGGGATCTGGGGGTCCTTGTTCATCAGTCTATGAAAGTAACCATGCAGGTACAGCAGGCAGTGAAGAAAGTGAATGGCATGTTGGCCTTTATAACAAGAGAAGTCGAGTATAGGAGCAAAGGGGTCCTCCTGCAGTTGTACAGAGCCTTAGTGAGACCACACGTGGAGTATTGTGTGCAGTTTTGGTCCCCTAATTTGAGGAAGGACATTCTTACAATTGAGGGAGTGCAGCGCAGGTTTACAAGGTTAATTCCCGGGATGGTGGGACTGTCATATGCCGAGAGAATGGAGTGTCTGGGCTTGTACACTCTGGAGTTTAGAAGGATGAGAGTGCATCTTATTTAAACATATAAATTTGTTAAGGGTTTGGACACACGAGAGGCAGGAAATATGTTCCCGATGTTGGGGGAGTCCAGAACCAGGGGCCACAGTTTAAGAATAAGGGGTAAGCTATTCAGAATGGAGACGAGGAAACAATAGACAATAGGTGCAGCAGTAGGCCATTCGGCACTTCGAGCCAGCACCGCCATTCAATGTGATCATGACTGATCATCCCCAATCAGTACCCCATTCCTGCCTTCTCCCCATATCCCTTGACTCCACTATTTTTAAGAGCCCTATCTAGCTCTCTCTTGAAATAATCCAGATAACCTGCCTCCACCGCCCTCTGAGGCAGAGAATTCCACAGTCTCATCACTCTCTGAGAGAAAAAGTGTTTCCTCTTCTCCGTTCTAAATAGCTTACCCTTATTCTTAAACTGTGGCCCCTGGTTCTGACTCCCCCAACATCGGGAACATGTTTCCTGCCTCTAGCGTGTCCAAACCCTTAACAATACTTTCAAGAGAGAGCTAGTTAGGGCTCTTAAAGATTGCGGAGTCAGGGGATATGGGGAGAAGGCAGGAACGGGGTACTGATTGGGGATGATCAGCCATGATCACTTTGAATGGTGGTGCTGGCTCGAAGGGCCGAATGGCCTGCTCCTGCACCTATTTTCTATAGATATATATGTATGCATCGAGGTAAACATGGCCTACCCCTGTCTGACTTCCCATAATGTTTCAGTGCACACTTGTCACGACTCAGTTATATGGAACAACTGTTTGCGGGGTATCCTTGCGCCATTATTGTTGATGACATTCTCGTTTACGGGCGTGACTTGGCTGAGCACGACGCTAACGTGAAGAAAGAGCTGGACCGTGCCAAAGACATCCAGCTCGTACTCAATCCCCTGAAGTGCAAGTTTCCAGTCCCGGAAGTTAACTTAGTCGGACATGTTTTCACAAGTGATGGTCTCAGACCAGACCCATCAAAAACTGCAGCCATCAATGAGATGCCGGTTCCTACTTATCGTGAGTTCCTACTGATTGCCTAAGCAGCCTGGCAGAGCACACGGCTGCTGACGAGAATTTCATTGACTATAGCTCTGCCTTCAATACGGTCATCCCCACCAAGCTCACCACCAAACTCCACCAGCTAGGCCTCAGCTCACTGATATGCGATTGGATCCTGAATTTTCTGACGGAGCGACCGCAGGCAGTGAGACTGGGGCCGCACCTGTCCTCCACTATCACCCTGAGCACCGGCACACCACAGGGCTGTGTACTGAGCCCCATGCTCTACTCCCTCTTCACCCACGACTGTGTTCCTGCATTCGACACCAACACCATTGTCAAGTTTGCAGACGACACAACAGTGATCGGGCCGGTCACCAACAGTGATGAAACAAACTACAGAGCGGAGGTGCAGAACCTGGCGGACTGGTGCTCACGGAACAACTTGTCGCTAAACACCTCCAAGACCAAGGAGCTGATTATCGACTTCAGGAGGTCACAGAATGGGGAATACGCCCCAATCTCCATCTACGGAGACAGTGTGGAGAGAGTGTCCAGCTTTAAGTTTAGGGCACTCGCATCTCAGAGGACCTCACATGGTCCACCAACACCGCTGCACTGGTCAAAAAGGCACAGCAACGACTGTTCTTCCTAAGAACATTGAAACGGACTGGTCTGCCCCAACAGCTGCTGACGACCTTCTACCGCTGCACCACAGAGAGCATACTAACGTACGGCATCTCTGTGTGGTATCTCAGCTGCACGGAGGCGGAGAGGAGAGCTCTTCAGCGCTTTGTCCACAGAGCGCAACAGATTATTGGGACACCGCTACCAGCCTTGGAGGGCATCTACCACACACGGTGCCTCAGGAAGGCCGTCAGCATCCATAAAGACTCCTCTCATCCTTGTAATGGACTGTTCGAACGACTCCCTTCCGGCAGATGTTACAAGGCCTTTTACGCCCGCACTACCAGACTCGGGAACAGCTTCATTTCCAGAGCTATAGCGGGTCTGAACCGGCCCTACAGACTAACCCCCCCACCCCCATGGACTGTCTCCCCCGGCCTCACACTTTAGTCTGTGTTGATGTTACTGGTCTAATGTTCCTTTTTACAAACCGTGTTCTCGAGGGTTGCAAACGGAAATCTCGAAGTTGCAAACCAAATCTCGTTGACAATAAAAGATATTATTATGATCAGTATTATTATTCCAATTGCTGTCCGCAGTCATCTGGCATGGCTGGCCGGATAAACAACACAACACCCCGCTCACGATCCGCCCACACTTCCTGGTTCGCGACGAACTGGTGCTGCAGGATGGGATTATAGTCAAGGGCCACAAGGCAGTTGTCCCAGCTGTCCACCGGGACAAGTACTTCGACACCGTCCACAGGGGCCACCCCGGCGTGGAGGCAACCTTCCAACGGGCACAGAGCATGTTTTACTGGTCTGGTATGACCAAGTACATACGTGACAAAACTTAAGTCTGCGCCGTCTGCAAAAGCCTGACGCCACACCAGCAGAAGCAGCCCTTGCTGCCGCACCCGGTTCCTCCTCTACCGTGATCCACGGTAGCCACCGATATATTCGAATGGCATGGGAAACACTATCTGGTTCTCGTCGACTCGTATTCAGGCTGGTTTGACATCGATCTACTCCGAACCATCACATCTCAAGCGGTTATCATGAGGTTACAGCGCCACCTCTCTGCACGGGTCCCCTGCACGCCTTCTATCCGACAACGACAGTCGGTTCACCAGCCAGCTTTTCAAAAGCTTTGCACAGCGATGGGACTTTCGACGCATCACCAGCAGCCCTGAATATCTGCAGTCCAACGGACTCACTGAACGAGCCGTCTGAAGCGCAAAACACCTAACGGAGCGTTCTCACCTGGCTAACTCAGACGTGTAGCTGGACCTGCTCAACTTAAGGAACATTGCCAGGGATCCCATACTGGGTTCCCCAGCCCAGCGACTAATGTCTCACCTAACCCGTGCTCCCCTGCCTGTACCCCAGCAGCTTTTGTTCTCCGTCTGCGGTCCAGAAGCAACTGCAAGTCAAATGTGATGCACACAAATGTTTTTTCGACAAGTCCAGTAAGCCACTTAAAGCTCACTCCAGTGGGCAGGTTGTTCGCCTCCATACCAACAAGGGCTACGGCCGTCTGGGTCACATCCACGGCCCTGCCAAAGAACCGCGCTCCTACCTGGTTGACGCGGACGGGGCCATTTACAGACGCAGCCGTCAACACCTCCTTCCAGTGAAGGAACCGTGACCTGCGACTCCGCATCCAGATGTCTTGTTTGTATACCCTCCCACTACCGGGCCGACTGCTCCACGATCACAGACTGTGTCCCCCGCAGCCTCCCCGCGGCGTTTGGCGACTAGCTCGCCTATCTGACCACCTCCCCGCCCCGACAGGTCCCCCGTCACTTCCCCGGTTCCCTCCCCGGTCACTACACCGGTGAAAGGAGGAGATGCGGATTTGTACCGCACACGTGCTGGCCGGGTCATCAGGCCACCCATTACATATGGTGATTTTGTGTAACGATACAAAATGCGTTATTAACGTTCCGCTTCCTATATTGCTTAGCCACCATGTTCCCACGTGTCTACGCTTTATTTTGTTTCTACAAGGAAAGATGTAGATTGGTTATTTCCTACGAGCCAATTGTAGTGCTTTTTAGTAGTTGCTCCGCCTAATACGTGATTCATATTACCAAGAGCTTGCTTACGTAATTCACTATGAGTAGCTGCTAGTTACTGTGATGTCCTGCAGACCAACGCTGTCAGTAGATTTAATAAACATGTGTTTTATCTTGCTGTGTGTACGACTCCACTCATTACAGCGACATTGAGGGACAGGTTGTTGGCCTGATTATGTTACTATCTTCTCTAAGGCCTTCCTTTACTCCGTCTGTCATTGTTCGTGATCCAGCCCTCCATTGAGTTGTCTCCAAACATGTACATGGAACTAGAGCTCAATGTGTAGCAATGTTACAAAATTTTGAGATTTTAAAAATCAAGTCTGCAATTTATCCCATCAGATAAAGCATAAAAAGAAGTTTAATTTGACACCTAATTCACTTTCATATCTTCAGTATTAAGAAAGTTATGACCATTTTCATACTCGGAAATTAGCATCTTGTTCCCCATTGCCTTTCAATTGACTTAACTCAAAAGCTGTGATCTAGAACCGTTAAAAGCCCATAACTTTCTTAAAAATTAAGAGAACTCAATGAAATTTTCAGTTATTATAGATTGAAGCATTCTGAAACAAATATGAAACAATCTTACTTGGATTACCTGAAATTAAAGCATATAATTAGTTAGTTATCTAATTGTAGCTAATTACAACATTCAATGAGTAGATCTAAACATCTATCCATTTCTTAAGAAAAGATAAACTTTTTTTAAATTGCCTAAGTGTCCAAATAACATTCACACAATAATCCACAATATAACATAATTTTTAAATCTAATTTTCATGAATTTCTGGGCCAAATGGAATGAATTTAGTGTTTAATGCCTGTAAATTAATGGCCATTTAAATCAACTAGCGAGTGGGTTTTAGTGGAATGCGGTGGATTGGAACGTTGCGGTTTGCGGTGAAGTCGGGAGGAAAAATACAGCCGGTTCATACATTTTTTTTGGACCCCATTTCGCAACATGAAAATATTATTAAAGACTCCATAAAAAACAACTTTTAATATAAAAATAAACTGTGTACCTTTTTTTCTCCCCTACGCAAAATCCTTCCCGTTATCGGCGCTCACGGCTTTTGAAGGTGATTTTTAAATTACTCTAGTTAATAAATAATCTAGCGTAATTTAAAAATACCTTCATTCATGAAATGTTGGAGCGATTTTTCTTCCGCAACGAAATCGCCCGACATGGATCGATTTGCCCAGTCTGTAGAAAAACGGCACTTTAAGCCCGCCCCCCTCTGAAAGGCGCCAAAGTCGCGCACACGGGGAGCAGCAGAACTGCAGCGCTGCTCAAGGTAAGTTTTGTAACATACCTACAATGTGGCCATACAGTCCTGAGTGTAGGGGACTGAGAACACATCCTTGCAGGGCACCAGTGTGGAGAATTATTATGGAGGAGGTGTTGTCACCTACCCTCACTGATTGAGGGCTGTGGGTCAGAAGGTCGAGGATCCAAAGGCAGAAGAGGAGCTGATTCCTAGATCCAGGAGTTTGGATTGGGTTATGGTGTTGGTGGCAGAGCCTACATTAGAGTCCTTGTTGTCTCGGTGTTCCGGAGATGAGTTTCGGCTCAGGGGCATGGCATCTGCCGTGGACCTGTTGTGCCGGCAAGCGGATCTAGTGCAGTGGATCGGGGCTGTACAGTCAATGGTCGGGTGCAAAGTAATGTTACAGGAACTACAGATAATGGAACAGTGCACGGCACAGGAATCGATCCTGCTCCCGCAAACTACGGTCTGGACCCTTCTTCCAACCTACCTTAAGAGAAATCCCGTCTGCGTGGATTTTCTCCGAGATCTTCGGTTTCCTCCCACACTCCAAAGACGTACAGGTTTGGAGGTTAATTGGCTTGATACAGTGGCTTGCAAAAGTTTTCATACCCCTTGAACTTTTCCACATTTTGTCACGTTACAACCACAAACGTAAATGTATTTTATTGGGATTTTATGTGATAGACCAACACAAAGTGGTGCATAATTGTGAAGTGGAAGGAAAATCATACATGGTTTCCAAATTTTATTACAAATAAAAAACTGAAAAGTGTGGCATGCAAAAGTATTCAGCCCCCCTGAGTCAATACTTTGTAGAACCACCTTTCGCTGCAATTACAGCTGCAAGTCTTTTTGGGGTATGTCTCTACCAGCTTTGCACATCTAGAGACTGACATTTTTGCCCATTCTTCTTTGCAAAATAGCTCAAGCTCAGTCAGATTGGATGGAGAGCATCTGTGAACAGCAATTTTCAAGTCTTGCCAGAGATTCTCAATTGGATTTAGGTCTGGACTTTGACTGGGCCATTCTAAGACATGAATATGCTTTGATCTAAACCATTCCATTGTAGCTCTGGCTGTATGTTTAGGGTCATTGTTCTGCTGGAAGGTGAACCTCCGCCCCAGTCTTAAGTCTTTTGCAGACTCTAACAGGTTTTCTTCCAAGATTGCCCTGTATTTGGCTCCATCCATCTTCCCATCAACTCTGACCAGCTTCCCTGTCCCTGCTGAAGAAAAGCATCCCCACAGCATGATGCTGCCACCACCATGTTTCACAGTGGGGATGGTGTGTTCAGGGTGATGTGCAGTGTTAGTTTTCCGCCACACATAGCGTTTTGCATTTAGGCCAAAAACTTCAATTTTGGTCTCATCAGACCAGAGCACCTTCCTCCACATGTTTGCTGTGTCCCCCACATGGCTTGTGGCAAACTGCAAACGGGACTTCTTATGGCTTTGTTTCAACAATGGCTTTCTTCTTGCCACTCTTCCATAAAGGCCCGATTTGTGGAGTGCACGACTAATAGTTGTCCTGTGGACAGATTCTCCCACCTCAGCTGTGGATCTCTGCAGCTCCTCCAGAGTTACCATGGGCCTCTTGGCTGCTTCTCTGATCAATGCTCTCCTTGCCCGGCCTGTCAGTTTAGGTGGACGGTCTTGGTAGGTTTGCAGTTGTGCCATACTCTTTCCATTTTCGGATGATGGATTGAACAGTGCTCCGTGAGATGTTCAAAGCTTGGGATATTTTTTTATAACCTAACCCTGCTTTAAACTTCTACACAACTTTATCCCTGATCTGTCTGGTGTGTTCCTGGGCTTCATGATGCTGTTTGTTCACTAATGTACTCTAACAAACCTCTGAGGCCTTCACAGAACAGCTGTATTTATACTGAGATTAGATTACACACAAGTGGACTCTATTTACTAATTAGGTGACTTCTGAAGGCAATTGGTTGCACTGGATTTTATTTAGGGGTATCAGAGTAAAGGGGGCTGAATACTTTTGCACGCCACACTTTTCAGTTTTTTATTTACAACGGTTTTTCTTGGACCTCCAAAATATTCCAAATGGAATTTAAACCGGAGGTGGCGGAGGGTGGACTTAAGCAATAAAGGATTCTTGGAGAAGAAGAGCTACCTTAAATGTAGTTGCGTCTGGTTGGGTAACTATGGTAGGGTGAAGACTATTCCATGCTTTAATTGTGCGGGGGAAGAACGAGTTGCTGTATACATCTGTCTTGGTCGCTGGAATCTCAAATTGGATCCAATGCCCTCGTCTGCTCCTAATAGGTTTGGGTTTGGTGTAGGTTTGGTCATCTATGTCAAGCTGTTCGTTTAACATTTTGTAAAAATAGGTCAAACGGTGAGCTTCACGTCTGCCTTGGGGAGCGTTCCACCCCGACCAGTACAGTCAGGAGTTTGGTTAAACTCGCTTCTCTCTCACAAGTATTTGTAACAAATCGAGCTGCCTGTGTTTGGACACGTTCGATGGAAGAAACTGCGAATAACTTCTGTTGTCCTGTGACGGAAGTCGTCCGATGCGTCAGCCACACAATATAGAAACAAAGAAACATTCTGGAACACGAGGAGGCCGTTTGGCCCATTGAATCCATGCCAGCTCCCTGTGGAGCAATCCAGCCATGGCAGGTGGAGTTTAATGGATTAGATGCACTTCCATAGATTTGGTGGACACAGACTAGGACGTAGGAAATGCAGGAAGCAACTCAGCGGGCCAGGCAGCATCTCTGGAGAGAAGGAATGGGTGACGTTTCAGGTCAAGACCCTAGTCTGAAGAAGGGTCTCAACCCAAAACATCACCCATTCCTTCCCTCCAGAGATGCTGCCTGCCCCGCTGAGTTACTCCAGCATTTTGTGTCTACCTTTGGTTTAAATCAGTAACCTGCAGTACCTTCCTCCGCATAGGGAAGGCAGGGTTGTGCCAAGGGTTACACAAAAAGCTGGAGAAACTCAACGGGTGCCGCAGCAATGGAGATAGGCGACGTTTCGGGTCGAGACCCTTCTTCAGACTACGAAAGTCTGAAGTCCTAGTCACTGGGAGAACGTACAAACTCCACACAGACAGCATTCTGAAGAAGGGTCTCGACCCGAAACGTCGCCTATCTCCTTCGCTCCTTAGATGCTGCTGCACCCGCTGAGTTTCTCCAGCCTTTTGTGTAGCCCTCGATTCTCCAGCATCTGCACTTCCTTCTTTAACACAGGGTTGTGCCAAGCAAGGACCCAGAGGTTGCATGTAGTGACTGGAGGAGGCCTGGAGGTGGCAGGGTAGGCGGAGATGTGGGAACATGAGGCAGTGTAGACACTGGAGTCTGGAGCCACACACTGACGCTAAGTCTGGAGACAGCGTGGAAACAGGCCCTTCACCCCACCGATTCCACGCCGACCAGCGATCCCCGTACACTAGCGCTACCCTACACACTAGGGACAATTCACATTTACAGGCAATTAACCTACAAACCTGTACGCCTTTGAATGTGCACCCAGTCACTGGGAGAACGTACAAACTCCACACAGACAGCACCCGTAGTCAGGATCGACCCCGGGTCTCTGGTGTTGTAAGGCAGCAATGCTAGAGGGACTCAGCGGGTCAGGCAGCGTCTGTGGGGGGAGTGGACTGACCCATTCGGGCCGGGACACTGTTTCAGAATCTTCTTCCGAGTCCTGACCCAAAACGTTGTGTGTCCGTGAGGTCAGGGTGGGGGGGGGGGGGTGGTGAGGTCAGGGTGGGGGGGAGGGGGTCAGGGTGGGGGGGTGAGGTCAGGGTGGGGGGGTGAGGTCAGGGTGGGGGGGGTGAGGTCAGGGTGGGGGGGGTGAGGTCAGGGTGGGGGGGTGAGGTCAGGGTGGGGGGGTGAGGTCAGGGTGGGGGGGTGAGGTCAGGGTGGGGGGGTGAGGTCAGGGTGGGGGGGTGAGGTCAGGGTGGGGGGGTGAGGTCAGGGTGGGGGGGTGAGGTCAGGGTGGGGGGGTGAGGTCAGGGTGGGGGGGTGAGGTCAGGGTGGGGGGGTGAGGTCAGGGTGGGGGGGTGAGGTCAGGGTGGGGGGGTGAGGTCAGGGTGGGGGGGTGAGGTCAGGGTGGGGGGGTGAGGTCAGGGTGGGGGGGTGAGGTCAGGGTGGGGTCAGGGTGGGGGGGTGAGGTCAGGGTGAGGTCAGGGTGGGGGGGTGAGGTCAGGGTGGGGGGGTGAGGTCAGGGTGGGGGGGTGAGGTCAGGGTGGGGGGGTGAGGTCAGGGTGGGGGGGTGAGGTCAGGGTGGGGGGGTGAGGTCAGGGTGGGGGGGTGAGGTCAGGGTGGGGGGGTGAGGTCAGGGTGGGGGGGTGAGGTCAGGGTGGGGGGGTGAGGTCAGGGTGGGGGGGTGAGGTCAGGGTGGGGGGGTGAGGTCAGGGTGGGGGGGTGAGGTCAGGGTGGGGGGGTGAGGTCAGGGTGGGGGGGTGAGGTCAGGGTGGGGGGGTGAGGTCAGGGTGGGGGGGGTGAGGTCAGGGTGGGGGGGGTGAGGTCAGGGTGGGGGGGTGAGGTCAGGGTGGGGGGGTGAGGTCAGGGTGGGGGGGTGAGGTCAGGGTGGGGGGGTGAGGTCAGGGTGGGGGGGTGAGGTCAGGGTGGGGGGGTGAGGTCAGGGTGGGGGGGTGAGGTCAGGGTGGGGGGGTGAGGTCAGGGTGGGGGGGTGAGGCCAGGGTGGGGGGGTGAGGTCAGGGTGGGGGGGTGAGGTCAGGGTGAAGTCAGGGTGGGGGGGTGAGGTCAGGGTGGGGGGGTGAGGTCAGGGTGGGGGGGTGAGGTCAGGGTGGGGGGGTGAGGTCAGGGTGAAGTCAGGGTGGGGGGTGAGGTCAGGGTGGGGGATGGGGTCAGGGTGGGGGGATGGGGTCAGGGTGGGGGGGATGGGGTCAGGGTGGGGGGGATGGGGTCAGGGTGGGGGGGATGGGGTCAGGGTGGGGGGATGGGGTCAGGGTGGGGGGGGTGGGGTCAGGGTGGGGGGGATGGGGTCAGGGGGGGGGATGGGGTCAGGGTGGGGGGGATGGGGTCAGGGTGGGGGGGATGGGGTCAGGGTGGGGGGGATGGGGTCAGGGTGGGGGGGATGGGGTCAGGGTGGGGGGGATGGGGTCAGGGTGGGGGGGATGGGGTCAGGGTGGGGGGGATGGGGTCAGGGTGGGGGGGATGGGGTCAGGGTGGGGGGGATGGGGTCAGGGTGGGGGGGATGGGGTCAGGGTGGGGGGGATGGGGTCAGGGTGGGGGGGATGGGGTCAGGGTGGGGGGGATGGGGTCAGGGTGGGGGGGATGGGGTCAGGGTGGGGGGGATGGGGTCAGGGTGGGGGGGATGGGGTCAGGGTGGGGGGGATGGGGTCAGGGTGGGGGGGATGGGGTCAGGGTGGGGGGGATGGGGTCAGGGTGGGGGGGATGGGGTCAGGGTGGGGGGGATGGGGTCAGGGTGGGGGGGATGGGGTCAGGGTGGGGGGGATGGGGTCAGGGTGGGGGGGATGGGGTCAGGGTGGGGGGGATGGGGTCAGGGTGGGGGGGATGGGGTCAGGGTGGGGGGGATGGGGTCAGGGTGGGGGGGATGGGGTCAGGGTGGGGGGGATGGGGTCAGGGTGGGGGGGATGGGGTCAGGGTGGGGGGGATGGGGTCAGGGTGGGGGGGATGGGGTCAGGGTGGGGGGGATGGGGTCAGGGTGGGGGGGATGGGGTCAGGGTGGGGGGGATGGGGTCAGGGTGGGGGGGATGGGGTCAGGGTGGGGGTGGGGGGGATGGGGTCAGGGTGGGGGGGGGATGGGGTCAGGGTGGGGGGGGATGGGGTCAGGGTGGGGGGGGGATGGGGTCAGGTTGGGGGGGGATGGGGTCAGGGTGGGGGGGGTGAGGAGGTCAGGGTGGGGGGGTGAGGAGGTCAGGGTGGGGGGGTGTGGTCAGGGTGGGGGGGGATGGGGTCAGGGTGGGGGTGGGGGTGTGGGGGATGGGGTCAGGGTGGGGGGGGATGGGGTCAGGGTGGGGGGGGTGAGGAGGTCAGGGTGGGGTGGGGTGGATGTGGTCAGGGTGTGGGGGGATGGGGTCAGGGTGGGGGTGGGGGGGATGGGGTCGGGGGGGGGGATGGGGTCAGGGTGGGGGGGGTGAGGAGGTCAGGGTGGGGTGGATGTGGTCAGGGTGTGGGGGGATGGGGTCAGGGTGGGGGGTGGGGGTGGGGGGATGGGGTCGGGGGGGGGTGGGGGTCAGGGTGTGGGGGGATGGGGTCAGGGTGGGGGTGGGGGGATGGGGTCGGGGGGGGTGGGGGTCAGGGTGGGGGATGGGGGGTCAGGGTGGGGGTGGGGGGGTCAGGGTGGGGGCGGGTGGGGTCAGGGTGGGGGGGTGGGGTCAGGGTGCATCCCCTGCACTGTACACAACAACAGATCCTGTGGTGCAGTAATTCTCCAGCTTTAATTCAGCTTTAAGTCCGTCACAGTAACATTTCAGTCAAAGAGACACAGAGTGCGGGAGTGACCCAGCGGGTCAGGCAGCACCTGTGGAGAACGTGGATAGGTGTCGGTGTGGGTCTGGCCCCTCTTCAGTCTTCTGCTCCTTCTGGAGTAAATAGTTATGGGGTGGGCCGAGGCAAGGCTGCAGAGTGTGATGCATGGGTGTGGAGGGGAGGATGATGTACGGGGTGCTGCGCTCCTGCTGCCTCAGAGGTGGAACCGTGCCGGGTTCCCGCCGCCGCCGCTGTGCGCTGGTGCCAGGCCGTAGCCCGGCTCCTCACACACGGGGCCCAGCGCCGGGCACCGGCTCTCGTGGCTCTTGAGCAGCGCGCTGAAGTATCTCAGCTCTGCGTCCAGGCGTGCTATCTCCTTCCGCAGAGCCACGTTCTCCCGCTCCAGGTCATCGCTCTCCTGCAAACACGGGAACAAGTCCAGAGCGGTGAGTTTGGGGGCAACGCGGACCGGGACGTCAGTATCACGGGGCATTGGGTCATACGTGATGGGAGCAGAATTAGGCCATTCGGCCCATCATCTACTCCGCCATTCAATCGTAGAAACATAGGTGCAGGAGTAGGCCATTCGGCCCTTCCAGCCTGCAAGCCATTCAATCAGTTAAAATCAGTTCCCCGTTCCTGCTATTTCCCCACATCCCTTGATTCCGTTAGCCCCAAGAGCTAAATCTAACTCTCTCTTGAAAACATCCAGTGAATTGGCCTCCACTGCCTTCTGTGGAAGAGAATTCCACAGATTCACAACTCTCTGGGTGAAAAAGGTTTTCCTCATCTCAGTCCTAAATGGCCTACCGCTTATTCTTAAACTGGTTCTAGACTTGCCAAAATTGGGAACTTTTTGCCTGCATCTAGCCTGTCCAATTTTATATGTTATATAATTTCATGGCTGATCTATCTCACGCTCCTAACCCCATTCTCCTACCTTCTCCCCATAACTCCTGATACCTGTACTAATCAAGGCCTCTGCCTTAAAAATATCTGTTGACTTGGCCTTGTTGACACAGATTCACCACCCTCTGACTAAAGTAGTTTCTCCTTGTCTCCTTCCCAAAGGAACGTCTAATTTTGAGCCTATGACTCTATCATTCTAGTCCCAGACTCTCCCACTAGTGGAAACATCCTCTCCACATCCACTCTATCCAAGCCTTTCACTATTCTGTGTTTCAATGAGGTGTCCCCTCATCCTTCTAAACTCCAGCGAGTACAGGCCCAGTGCCGACAAATGCTCATCATATGTTAACCCACTCATTCTTGTAAACCTCTTCTGGACCCTCTCCAGAGCCAGCACATCCTTCCTCAGATATGGGGCCCAAAATTGCTCACAATACTATAATACCAGCGCCTTATAGAGCCTCAGCATTACATCCCTATTTTTGTATACATGCCCTCTTGGCTGGGCTTGTACACATTGGAGTTTAGAAGGATGAGAGGGGATCTCATTGAAACATATAAGATTATTATGGGTTTGGACACGCTAGAGGCAGGAAACATGTTCCCGATTTTGGGGGAGTCCAGAACCAGGGGCCACAGTTGAAGAATAAGGGGTAAGAAAACTCTTTTTCAAACAGAGAGTGGTGAGTCTGTGGAATTCTCTGCCTCAGAGGGCGGTGGAGGCCGGTTCTCTGGATGCTTTCAAGAGAGAGCTAGATAGGGCTCTTAAAGATAGCGGAGTCAGGGAATATGGGGAGAAGGCAGGAACGGGGTACTGATTGTGGATGATCAGCCGTGATCACATTGAATGGCGATGGTGGCTCGAAGGGCCGAATGGCCTCCTCCTGCACCTATTATCTATTGTCCATTGTCTATTATCTGCATGAAACAGACCATGACAGCAAGACCTTCGGCCCCACGCTGCCCATCAAGGGCATGGACCAACCTTTACCCCGAGGCTGAGCTCATACATCAGGCTGTTAGTCATCGATTACAGCTCGGCATTTAATACCATCATCCCCTCCAAGCTGGTTACCAAGCTCTCAGAACTGGGTCTCTGCGCATCCCTCTGCAATTGGATCCTCGACTTCCCCAGCCACAGACCACAGTCTGTCCGTATTGGTGGAAATGTGTCATCCTCGATAACAATCAGCACGGGAGCACCTCAAGGCTGCGTGCTCACCCCCTGCTGTACTCACTCTATACTCATGACTGCATAGCCGGTCATAGCGCGAACTCCATCATCAAGTTCGCTGACGACATCACTGTTGTGGGACGTATCACTGATGGGGATGAGTCAGAGTATAGAAGAGAGATCGAGCAACTGTCCATATGGTGCCAGCACAATAACCTGGCCCTCAACACCAGCAAAACCAAGGAACTGATTGTGGACTTTGGAAGGAGTAGGATGGGGACCCACAGTCCCGTTTATATCAACGCAGTCCCGTTTATATCAACGGGTCGATGGTTGAAAGGGTCAAGAGCATCAAATTCCTGGGAGTGCACATCTGTGACGATCTTTCCTGGTCCCAGCACACTGATGCAATTATAAAGAAAGCACATCAGCACCTCTACTTCCTGAGAAGATTACGGAGAGTCGGTCTGTCAAGGAGGACTCTCTGGAACTTCTACAGGTGCACAGTAGAGAGCTTGCTGACTGGTTGCATCGTGGCCTGGTTCGGCAACTTGAGCATCCAGGAGCGGAAAAGGATGCAGAAAGTTGTGACCACTGCCCAGTCCATCATCGGCTCTGACCTCCCCACCATCGAGGGGATCTATCGCAGTCGCTGCCTCTAAAAGGCTGGCAACATCATCAAGGACCCACACCACCCTGGCCACACACTCATCTCTCTGCTACCATCGGGCAGAAGATACAGGAGCCTGAAATCTACAACATCGAGGTTCAGGAATAGCTACTTCCCCACAGCCATCAGGCTATTGAACACAACTTCAAACAAACTCTGAACTATAACAGCCCCATTGCACTTTATCTGTTTATTTATGTGTATATATATATATGGTCTATGCTATATAGACACACTGAACTGTTCTGTATTAATGTGTGTAATAAGTGCTGCAGCAAGCAAGAATGTCATTGTCCTATCTGGGACACATGACAATAAACTCTCTTGACTTAATTTGACCGAGACAAAGTCATTTCTTCCTGCGGCTCGACAGACACAATGTCCTCAATAAACTGGATCCATGTCTGGATCCACTCAATGCCACTTCTCTGCCCACATTTCCATTTGATCAACATCCTGCTGAATTCTTGGACAACCTTCCTCATTGTCCACAACTAACGTCGTTAACGTTTGTGGTGTCATCAGCCCATCTACACTTCCATCCAGATCAATACATCACAAAATGACAGAGGGGCCAGCACTGCGAATCCCAGTGGACATCACTGGCCACAGGCCTCGGGTCCAGGGGAACGTCGTTCCACCGCTACCCGCTGCCTCCTCTGGCCAAGCCACACAACCCGTCCATCCCACGCACCCGGTCAAAGCGTTATTGGAGTGCAAGTAGACCTCTGGCCCACCAACGGTCACCATCTTCACTTGCTCAAGTTTGTAGTACATTACCTGCCCAGAACAATGCCATGTCTACAACATCGTGCAGCGTAGGAACGGGCCCACTCGCCCATAATGTGTGTCCCCAACATGATATCAGGTTAAACTAATCTTCTCAACGTACACATGACCCATATCCCTCCATTGACACCATATCCACTTGTCTAACGGTCTTCAAGGCCACTAGGGTGCCTGCCTGCCTCCGCTACCACTCCTGGCACCCACTGCCCTCTGTGTCAAAAGCTTTCCCCACACACCTTTGTCCCTCTCGCCTTGAAGCAGCACCCTCTAGTCTTTGACATTTGCCATCTGGGGAAAAAGGTTCTGATTGGCGACCCAATCTACGCCTCATCATTTCATTTACGTCTATCGGGAATTCATAGCCTCCAGCTTCCGACATTCCAGACCCTGTAATGCAGGCATCTTTCAGGTCCACCTCTACATCCTTCCAGTAATAAAAACATAGAAATTAGGTGCAGGAGTAGACCATTCGGCCCTTCGAGCCTGCACTGCCATTCAATATGATCATGGCTGATCATCCAACTCAGTATCCTGTACCTGCCTTCTCTCCATACCCTCTGATCCCCTTAGCCACAAGGGCCACATCTAACTCCCTCTTAAATATAGCCAATTAACTGGCCTCAACTACCCTCTGTGGCAGAGAGTTCCAGTGACCCACCACTCTCTGTGTGAAAAAAGTCCTTCTCATCTCGGTGCTAAAGGATTTCCCCCTTATCCTTAAGCTGTGACCCCTTGTCCTGGACCTCCCCAACATCGGGAACAATCTTCCTGCATCTAGCCTGTCCAACCCCTTAAGAATTTTGTAAGTTTCTATAAGATCCCCTCTCAATCTCCTAAATTCTAGAGAGTATAAACCGAGTCTATGCAGTCTTTGTCCAATGGCGAGACTAGAATGCACGCAATATTCTAATACTTTTCAAATGCACGTAAATCCCAAACCATCTCTTTAGACAGTTTCCCCGCCGCTGCCATGGGGCTCACCGGCTGGTAGCTCCCTCCATCATGTATCTATGCTCAATTGTGTAGTCGGGGGTGGGGGGGGGGGACTGCAGATAGAGAAGATGCTGGGAGTCGGGGGAGAGGCAAACACGGAGCTTTGGAAGGGGTTGGTGATCAAAGGCAACGTAGATCAAGGAAGATGTGGAATAGATGATTGTTAGCTGGGGGAAGTTGGCAACGGGGGGGGGGGGGGGGGGGGGCAGACACAAAAAAATGTTTGTAGGGCAGTCAGACTGGTGGGTACTGACTGGACAGCAGGCAACAAAAGCTTATCACTGCTGGTCGGTGCACATGACAATAAACTCAACCCAACTGGTGTGGGGTGGTCAGTGGTCAGCCCCAGACCCTCCCCCCCCAGTGCTGGGTGGTCAGTCCCAGGCCCCCCCCCCCCCCCGGTGCCAGGTAGTCAGTCCTAGCCCCCCCCCCCCCCGGTGCCAGGTGGTCAGTCCCAGGCCCCCCCAGTGCCGGGTGGTCAGTCCCAGCCACCCTCCCCCCAAGTGCTGGGTGGTCAGTCCCAGCCCCCCTCCCCCCAAGTGCTGGGTGGTCAGTCCCAGCCCCTCCCCCCCCCCAGTGCTGGGTGGTCAGTCCCAGGCCCCCCCCATTGCCGGGTGGTCAGTCCCAGGCCCCCCTCAGTGCCAGGTGGTCAGTCCCAGCCCCCCCCCCCCAGTGCTGGGTGGTCAGTCCCAGGCCCCTCCCCCCCCCAGTGCTGGGTGGTCAGTCCCAGGCCCCCCCCCCCCCCATTGCCGGGTGGTCAGTCCCAGCCCCCCCCTCAGTGCCGGGTGGTCAGTCCCAGGCCCCCCCCACCCCCGGTGCGGGGTGGTCAGTGGTCATTCCCAGGCCTCTCACCTGGTGCAGAATGTCTGCTCTCTGGGTCTGCCTGTGCCGGCTCTTCTTGGCGGCCAGCCGGTTCTTCTCCCTCCGCATCACCTTCTTCGACTGCTCCAAGTTTCCCTGCGAGGGGTGGTCAGAGTTAGATGAGTACAGGGCCAGGAAGGGCACGCGCTCAGCTTGCGGGACGGGGGTAACAGCCCAGCTCTGCCACACCACTGCGCAACTCCTCACAGCTATCTGAATTAAACTCCACCTGCCATTCCTCAGCCCGTAGCCCCGTTCAACATCCTGCTGTAACCCCAGATGAATGTCTTCACTATGCACTGCTCCACCAGTCACAGTGTCTCCCACAAACGTGCGAACCATTGCATCTACATTCATACACGAACAACGTTGGGCCCAGCACCGATCCCAGTGTGTCGGATAGTGCTGGTGTCAAAGTGTCACGTGGGCAACACGGTCACTGGCTAGCAGACAGGAAGCAAAGAGTAGGAGTAAACGGGTCCTTTTCACAATGGCAGGCAGTGACTAGTGGGGTACCGCAAGGCTCAGTGCTGGGACCCCAGCTATTTACAATATACATAAATGATCTGGACGAGGGAATTGAAGGCAATATTTCCAAGTTTGCGGATGATACTAAGCTGGGGGGCAGTGTTAGCTGTGAGGAGGATGCTAGGAGACTGCAAGGTGACTCGGATAGGCTGGGTGAGTGGGCAAATGTTTGGCAGATGCAGTATAATGTGGATAAATGTGAGGTTATCCACTTTGGTGGCAAAAATAGGAAAGCAGACTATTATCTAAATGGTGGCCGATTAGGAAAAGGGGAGATGCAACGCGACCTGGGTGTCATGGTACACCAGTCATTGAAAGTAGGCATGCAGGTGCAGCAGGCAGTGAAGAAAGCGAATGGTATGTTAGCTTTCATAGCAAAAGGATTTGAGTATAGGAGCAGGGAGGTTCTACTTCAGTTGTATAGGGTCTTGGTGAGACCACACCTGGAGTATTGCGTACAGTTCTGGTCTCCAAATCTGAGGAAGGACATTATTGCCATAGAGGGAGTGCAGAGAAGGTTCACCAGACTGATTCCCGGGATGTCAGGACTGTCTTATGAACAAAGATGGATAGACTTGGTTTATACTCTCTAGAATTTAGGAGCTTGAGAGGGGATCTTATAGAAACTTACAAGATTCTTAAGGGGTTGGACAGGCTAGATGCAGGAAGATTGTTCCCGATGTTGGGGAGGTCCAGGATAAGGGGTCACAGCTTAAGGATAAGGGGGAAATCCTTTAGGACCGAGATGAGAAGGACTTTTTTCACACAGAGAGTGGTGGGTCTCTGGAACTCTCTGCCACAGAGGGTAGTTGAGGCCAGTTCATTGGCTATATTTAAGAGGGAGTTAGATGTGGCCCTTGTGGCTAAGGGGATCAGAGGGTATGGAGAGAAGGCAGGTACGGGATACTGAGTTGGATGATCAGCCATGATCATATTGAATGGCGGTGCAGGCTCGAATGGCCGAATGGCCTACTCCTGCACGTAATTTCTATGTTTCTATGTTACTATAGAGGTAGCAGTGTCACCCAGATGCTGTTCCACCTGGAGTGGGAAACGCTGGAAACAGGGCAAATAACGGACTAGCCATGTTGTACAAGATTCAAAAGGGGATTGTGGGCATTACTGCAGATAGATACATAACATACTCAACAGAACCATAACCATATAACAATTACAGCACGGAGACAGGCCTTCTCGGCCCTTCCAGTCCATGCAAACCATTTATTTTCCCCTAGTCCCATCTACCTGCACTCAGACCATACCCCTCCATTCCCTTCCCGTCCATATACCTATCCACTTTACTTTTAAATGTTAAAATCGATCCTGCCTCCACCACTTCTGCTGGAAGCTCATTCCACACAGCCACCACTCTCTGAGTAAAGAAGTTCCCCCTCATGTTACCCCTAAACTTCTGTCCCTTAATTCTCATGTCATGCCCTCTTGTTTGAATCTTCCCTACCCTCAATGGGAAAAGCTTATCCACGTCAACTCTGTCTATCCCTTTCATCATTTTAAAGACCTCGATCAAGTCCCCCCTTAACCTTCTGCGCTCCAAAGAATAAAGACCTAACTTGTTCAACCTTTCTCTGTAACTTAGTTGCTGGAACCCAGGCAACATTCTAGTAAATCTCCTCTGTACTCTCTAAGGAGAAGAAAGAGAAATGATCTGCAAATAGAAACCCCATTCGCCAGGACAGATATTTATAAGAACTCATTCTTTGTAAGAACCTTAAGGGAATGGGATAAACTAGACAACAATATAGTCAATTCGCCTTCACTAGACAGTTTTAAGGGGGCAGTGCATCACGTTAGTATGACAACACATCCACGTTGGTGAGTACTGCCCTGCTGACTACACATTCAGAAGATCCTTGCGGCACAGCACTTATCACACGCCTCCAGCCTGAAAAACACCCGTCTGTTCCCACCTTCAAGCCCATTTTACATCCACTTGACAAACCTGGCCTGGATCAGAAACATAGAAACATAGAAACATAGGTGCAGGAGGAGGCCATTCGGCCCTTTGAGCCAGCACTGCCATTCAATATGACCATGGCTGATTGCCCGCTATCAATAACCCGTGCCTGCCTTCTCCACATCTTCCTTGACTCCACTAGTCCCTAGAGCTCTATCCAACTCTCTCTTAAATCCATCCAGTGATTTGGCCTCCACTGCTCCAGAGGTCCGGAAGGCGTGCAGAGGGCCGTGTGAGTACAAAGCTCCCCCCCTCATTCCCTTCCACATCTGATCACGTTGGGTCCAACCCCCGTCCGCTCACCCCCTTGGATCGCTACAACCTCCTTGTACCTTGGATTACAACCCCCCCCTCCTCCCCCTCCCCACACACCGGGGTCGCACCTTCCCGGAAGCTGGGCTGAGCCGGGTCGAGTCGATGGACAGGTGGGTCTGGACCGGGTTGTCCCGGGTCCCAGTGCCTGTGTGCCCCGGGTGTGGGTCGGGTTGTCCCGGGTCTGGGTCTGGGTCGGGCTGTCCCGGGTCTGGGTCGGGTTGCCCCGGGTCTGGGTCTGGGTCGGGTTGTCCCGGGTCTGGGTCGGGTTGTCCCGGGTCTGGGTGTGGGTCGGGTTGCCCCGGGTCTGGGTGTGGGTCGGGTTGCCCCGGGTCTGGGTCTGGGTCGGGTTGCCCCGGGTCTGGGTCTGGGTCGGGTTGCCCCGGGTCTGGGTCTGGGTCGGGTTGTCCCGGGTCTGGGTCTGGGTCGGGTTGTCCCGGGTCCCAGTGCCTGTGTGCCCCGGGTCTGGGTCGGGTTGCCCCGGGTCTGGGTCGGGTTGCCCCGGGTCTGGGTCTGGGTCGGGTTGTCCCGGGTCCCAGTGCCTGTGTGCCCCGGGTCTGGGTCGGGTTGCCCCGGGTCTGGGTCTGGGTCGGGTTGCCCCGGGTCTGGGTCGGGTTGCCCCGGGTCTGGGTCTGGGTCGGGTTGCCCCGGGTCTGGGTCGGGTTGCCCCGGGTCTGGGTCGGGTTGCCCCGGGTCTGGGTCTGGGTCGGGTTGCCCCGGGTCTGGGTCTGGGTCGGGTTGCCCCGGGTCTGGGTCTGGGTCGGGTTGTCCCGGGTCCCAGTGCCTGTGTGCCCCGGGTCTGGGTCGGGTTGCCCCGGGTCTGGGTCTGGGTCGGGTTGCCCCGGGTCTGGGTCGGGTTGCCCCGGGTCTGGGTCTGGGTTGGGTTGCCCCGGGTCTGGGTCTGGGTCGGGTTGCCCCGGGTCTGGGTCGGGTTGCCCCGGGTCTGGGTCTGGGTCGGGTTGCCCCGGGTCTGGGTCGGGTTGTCCCGGGTCTGGGTCGGGTTGCCCCGGGTCTGGGTCTGGGTCGGGTTGTCCCGGGTCTGGGTCTGGGTCGGGTTGTCCCGGGTCTGGGTGTGGGTCGGGTTGCCCCGGGTCTGGGTCGGGTTGTCCCGGGTCTGGGTCGGGTTGCCCCGGGTCTGGGTCTGGGTCGGGTTGTCCCGGGTCTGGGTCTGGGTCGGGTTGTCCCGGGTCTGGGTCTGGGTCGGGTTGCCCCGGGTCTGGGTCGGGTTGTCCCGGGTCTGGGTCGGGTTGCCCCGGGTCTGGGTCTGGGTCGGGTTGTCCCGGGTCTGGGTCTGGGTCGGGTTGCCCCGGGTCTGGGTCTGGGTCGGGTTGTCCCGGGTCTGGGTCGGGTTGTCCCGGGTCTGGGTCTGGATCTGGGTCGGGTTGTCCCGGGTCTGGGTCTGGGTCGGGTTGTCCCGGGTCTGGGTCTGGGTCGGGTTGTCCCGGGTTTGGGTCTGGGTCGGGTTGTCCCGGGTCTGGGTCTGGGTCGGGTTGTCCCGGGTCTGGGTCGCCCTGGGTCTGGGTCGGGCTATCCCGGGTCTGGGTCGGGTTGTCCCGGGTCTGGGTCTGGATCTGGGTCGGGTTGTCCCGGGTCTGGGTCGGGTTGCCCCGGGTCTGGGTCGGGTTGTCCCGGGTCTGGGTCGCCCCGGGTCTGGGTCGGGTTGTCCCGGGTCTGGGTCTGGGTCGGGCTGTCCCGGGTCTGGGTCGGGTTGTCCCGGGTCTGGGTCGGGTTGCCCCGGGTCTGGGTCTGGGTCGGGCTGTCCCGGGTCTGGGTCGGGTTGTCCCGGGTCTGGGTCGGGTTGCCCCGGGTCTGGGTGTGGGTCGGGTTGCCCCGGGTCTGGGTGTGGGTCGGGTTGCCCCGGGTCTGGGTGTGGGTCGGGTTGCCCCGGGTCTGGGTCTGGGTCGGGTTGTCCTGGGTCTGGGTCGGGTTGCCCCGGGTCTGGGTCGGGTTGCCCCGGGTCTGGGTCGGGTTGCCCCGGGTCTGGGTGTGGGTCGGGTTGTCCCGGGTGTGGGTCGGGTTGTCCCGGGTCTGGGTCTGGGTCGGGTTGCCCCGGGTCTGGGTGTGGGTCGGGTTGCCCCGGGTCTGGGTCGGGCTGTCCCGGGTCTGGGTCGGGTTGTCCCGGGTCTGGGTCGGGTTGCCCCGGGTCTGGGTCTGGGTCGGGCTGTCCCGGGTCTGGGTCGGGTTGTCCCGGGTCTGGGTCGGGTTGCCCCGGGTCTGGGTGTGGGTCGGGTTGCCCCGGGTCTGGGTGTGGGTCGGGTTGCCCCGGGTCTGGGTCTGGGTCGGGTTGTCCCGGGTCTGGGTCGGGTTGTCCCGGGTCTGGGTCGGGTTGCCCCGGGTCTGGGTCGGGTTGCCCCGGGTCTGGGTCGGGTTGCCCCGGGTCTGGGTGTGGGTCGGGTTGTCCCGGGTGTGGGTCGGGTTGTCCCGGGTCTGGGTCTGGGTCGGGTTGCCCCGGGTCTGGGTGTGGGTCGGGTTGCCCCGGGTCTGGGTCTGGGTCGGGTTGCCCTGGGTCTGGGTGTGGGTCGGGTTGCCCTGGGTCTGGGTGTGGGTCGGGTTGTCCCGGGTCTGGGTCGGGTTGTCCCGGGTCTGGGTCTGGGTCGGGTT
The DNA here is from genome assembly GCA_963514005.1 of Raja brachyura. Next base: position 2,761,995 of record OY740789.1, read on the forward strand.
GCCCCGGGTCTGGGTCTGGGTCGGGCTGTCCCGGGTCTGGGTCTGGGTCGGGCTGTCCCGGGTCTGGGTCGGGTTGCCCCGGGTCTGGGTCGGGCTGTCCCGGGTCTGGGTCTGGGTCGGGCTGTCCCGGGTCTGGGTCGGGCTGTCCCGGGTCTGGGTCGGGCTGTCCCGGGTCTGGGTCGGGCTGTCCCGGGTCTGGGTCGGGCTGTCCCGGGTCTGGGTCGGGTTGCCCCGGGTCTGGGTCGGGTTGTCCCGGGTCTGGGTCGGGTTGCCCCGGGTCTGGGTCGGGTTGCCCCGGGTCTGGGTCTGGGTCGGGTTGCCCCGGGTCTGGGTCTGGGTCGGGCTGTCCCGGGTCTGGGTCGGGTTGCCCCGGGTCTGGGTCTGGGTCGGGCTGTCCCGGGTCTGGGTCGGGCTGTCCCGGGTCTGGGTCGGGTTGCCCCGGTGCGCTACCTGTTGGCCCGCGCCTGGCCGGTTTCCACTGTAACCCGGGTCGCTGTTGTCCGAGTCGTGAGCCATCGCTGCCGCTGCTGCCTTGCCCTGTGTCTGTCCCCGCCAGCCCTCATCTCACGGCCGGAGAGGAGACCGGCGCTTCTGGTAAAGCCCGGCCCGGCCCGGCACGACGGGAACACACGTGGTTGCGACGGAAACTGTGGCAGCCGCGACTGGGAAAAGGACCGGGTAAAACCCGGCGTAAAACCCGCCGCGGGGGCGGGGGGAGAAATGCCCTTTCCCGGAGCCCAGACCTGGAACCGGCCCACACACTCACACTCACTCACTCACTCACACTCGCAGCGACACGACTCTCACTCACTCACACACACTCACAACGCCACCACTCACCCTCACAGCGACACCACTCACACTCACTCACAGCGACACCACTCACACTCACTCACACTCACAGCGACACGACTCTCACTCACTCACAGCGACACGACTCTCACTCACTCACAGCGACACCACTCACACTCACTGACACTCACAGCGACACGACTCTCACTCACTCGTACTCACAGCGACACGACTCTCGCACGCACTCACAGCGACACCACTCACACTCACTCACACTCACAGCGACACGACTCTCACTCACTCACACGTACTCACAGCGACACGACTCTCGCACGCACTCACAGCGACACGACTCACACTCACTCACTCACACTCACAGCGACACGACTCTCACTCACTCACACGTACTCACAGCGACACGACTCTCGCACGCACTCACAGCGACACCACTCACTCACACTCACAGCGACACGACTCGTACTCACACTGCCACACTGTCTGTGCCCGGGGTGATACACGGCCCCTTCACACGCGGATCACATTCAATACTTTACATCCAGCTTTTATTTTGAAAGTGTCGATACTTTTGACCCGTGTGAGGCGACGGAGTTTGGTTCAGAGCTGGAGCTGTGGGCGCTCTCTCTGGCCCAGCCAGGGTGTGTGTGTGGGGGTGGGGGGTGTGGGTGTTAGGGGGGGGTCTGGGTCTGCCTCCTCCTCCCGTCAGCCCCGACGTGCTGAGGTTAAACTGGCGGCAGCGCTCAGAGCCTGAGCTCACACACACACACACACACAGGCTGCTGAAGGTTTCCGTTTCACGCAGAACCTGTCAGCAACATTTCCCTGGAGGGGGGGTGGTGAAGGCGGAGACTGAGACTCTGACTCTCACGGTGCTTCATCAGCCCGGGGGGGAGAGGGGCCGCTGCTGGGGAGAGTTGGTGGCCGGGCCGTGTAGAGGGGTAAGTGTTGAATGTTCCCCGTCCCGACCCCCCTCTCCCCGGCACAACCCCCACTCCCGGGGCAACGCCAGCGCCGGCAACGTTAAACACTGTCCATCCCCCCGTCTCTCCCCTTCCCCTTCCCCTGCCCCCTCCCATCGCCGGAGCCCAGCCTCGATGACAGGTTGACAGAGGAGCTAGCAAGGACCGCATCCACCTGCTTGATAAGCGAGCACACAGGAGGCAGCTGGGCGCCATCGGCAGCAACAATACATGGTGGGGATATGCAACGGGCAGGTACTTGGATAGGACACTTGGATTGGAGGCTCCAGGGGTAACATGTGCTGGTTTACCGGAAGCATCGCCCACTCCTTCTGAAATTCAGTCCCTTGCGAGGGGTGACATGTGGAGTCAGTATGGATAGATCTAAGGAATTGTAAGGGTAAAAAGACCCTAATGGGACTTATCTACAGGCCCCCAAACAGTAGCCTGGACATAGGGTGCAAGTTGGATCAGGAGTTAAAATTGGCATGTAGCAAAGGTTGCTATGGGAGATTTCAACATGCAGGTAGACTGGGAAAATCAGGTTGGTGCTGGACCCCAAGAAAGGGACTTTGTGGAGTGTCTCCGTGATGGATTCTTAGAGCAGCTTGTACTGGAGCCTGGGGTTACACAAAAAGCTGGAGAAACTCAACGGGTGCAGCAGCATCTAAGGAGCCTAGGAGATAGGTGACGTTTTGGGTCGAGACCCTTCTTCAGACTGTATTGGGGCCCACCAGGGAGAAGGCAATTCTGGATTTAGTGTTGTGTAATGAACCGGATTTGATAAAGGACCTCGAGGTTAATGAGCCATTAGGGGGTAGTGACCATAACATGATGTTTTAAAATTAAAAACTCTGGGTTTGGATGAAAAATGATTAAGAACAAATAATATATATATATATATCGACCTGTGGTGTGTGAGCATCTCCTCTCTGCTTCACTTCCTCACTTATCTCCTCCTTTACACTACACTCACTAGACTATTCTTTACTCCTCGATACCTCTTTCTTTCTCATTGCTTTCTAAAAAAACAGTTGTACAAAGAATGTTTTAATAATTCTGGGAACCTGTAAAAAGGTGCCATTAAAATGGAATGTACTAATAATAAATATGTTTTTTTTAATTAAAAAAAGTTTTAATCTACAATTGGAGAGGGAATTGAATTACCTTTATTGTCATTCAGACCTTTCGGTCTGAACGAAATTCCGTGCCTGCAGTCATACATGTATTAAAAGTAACAAAACCACACAATAAACACAAATTTAACATCCACCACAGTGAGTTCACCAAACACCTCCTCACTGTGGTGGAAGGCTAAAGTCTTAGAGTCTCTGTCTTCCTCCCTCCTTGTTCTCCCTCTGCGCTGAGGAGATCCAGGCCTCCGATGTTGCCGTCCACCAGGGAGAAGGGTAGATCGGAGGTGTCAGTGTTGCAGTTGAATAAAGGGGACTATGGGGCCATGAGGGAGGAGCTGGCCAAAGTTGACTGGAAAGATCCACTAGCAGGGATGACAGTGGAACAACAATGGCAGGTATTTCTGGGAATCGTGCAGAAGGTGCAGGATCAGTTCATTCCTAGGAGGAAGAAAGATTCCAAGGGGGGAAAGGGGTGACCATGGCTGACAAGGGACGTCAGGGACAGTATAAAAATTAAAGCGATGAAGTACAACGTAGCAAAGATGAGCGGGAAGCAAGAGGATTGGGTAATATTTAAAGAGCAACAGAAGATAACCAAGAAAACAATACGGGGAGAAAAGATGAGGTACGAAGGTAAGCTAGCCAAGAATATAAAGCAGGATAGTAAAAGCTTCTTTAGCTATGTGAAGAGGAAAATATTAGTTAAGACCAAAGTTGGACCCATGAAGACGGAAAAAAGGTGAATTTATTGTGGGGGACAAGGAAATGGCAGATGAGTTGAACAGGTACTTTGGATCTGTCTTCACTAAGGAGGACACAAACAATCTTCCTGATATAGTAGTGGCCAGAGGATCTGGGGTGACAGAGAAACTGAAGGAGAGTCACATTAGGCACAAAATGGTGTTGGAGAGACTGATGGGACTGAAGGCTGATCAATCCCCAGGGCCTGATGGTCTGCATCCCAGGGTACTTAAGGAAGTGGCTCTAGAAATCGTGGATGCATTGGTGATAATGTTCCAATGTTCTATAGACTCAGGATCAGTTCCTGTGGATTGGAGGGTAGCTAATATTATCCCCACTCTTTAAGAAAGGCGGGATAGAGAAAACAGGGAATTATAGACCAGTTATCCTGACATCGGTGGTGGGGAAGATGCTGGAGTCAATTATAAAAGATGAGATAGCCGCACATTTGGATAGCAGTAACAGGATCAGTCCGAGTCAGCATGGATTTACGAAGGGGAAATCATGCTCGACTAATCTTCTGTAATATTTTGAAGATGTAACTAGGAAAATGGACAAGGGAGAGCCAGTGGATGTAGTGTACCTGGACTTTCAGAAAGCATTTGATAAGGTCCCACGTAGGAGATTAGTGGGCAAAATTAGGGCACATGGTATTGGGGGTAGAGTGCTTGCATGGGTAGAGAAGTGGTGGGCAGACAGGAAACAAAGAGTAGGGATTAACGGGTCCCTTTCAGAATGGCAGGCAGTGACTAGTGGGGTACCGCAAGGCTCGGTGCTGGGACCACAGCTATTTACAATATACATCAATGATTTAGATGAAGGGATTCAAAGTAACATTAGCAAACTTACAGACGACACAAAGCTGGGGTGTGAACTGTGAGGAAGATGCTATGAGAATGCAGGGTGACTTGGACAGGTTGGGGGAGTGGGAAGATGCATGGCAGATGCAGTTTAATGTTGATGGATGTGAGGTTATCCACCTTGATAGCAAAAACAGGAAGGCAGATTATTATCTAAATGGTGTCAAGTGGGAAAAGGGGAAGTACAATGGGATCTGGGGGTCCTTGTTCATCAGTCTATGAAAGTAAGCATGCAGGTACAGCAGGAAGTGAAGAAAGCGAATGGCATGTTGGCCTTTATAACAAGAGGAGTTGAATATAAGAGCAAAGGTTCTTCTGCAGTTGTATAGGACCCCAGTGAGACCACCCCTGGAGTATTGTGTGCAGTTTTGGTCCCCTAATTTGAGGAAGGACATTCTTGCTATTGAGGGAGTGCAGCGTAGGTTCACAAGGTTAATTCCCGGGATGGCGGGACTGTCATATGCTGAGAGAATGGAGCGGCTGGGCTTGTACACTCTGGAGTTTAGAACGATGAGAGGGGATCTTAATGAAACATAAGATTATTAAACGTTTGTACATGCTAGAGGCAGGAAACATGTTCCCGATGTTGGGGGAGTCCAGAGCCAGGGGCCACCGTTTAAGAATAAGGGGTAAGCCATTTAGAACGGAGACGGGGAAACACTTTTTCTCACAGAGAGTTGTGAGTCTGTGGAATTCTCTGCCTCAGTGGGCAGTGGAGGCCGGTTCTCTGGATGCTTTCAAGAGAGAGCTAGATAGGGCTCTTAAAGATAGTGGAGTCGGGGGATGTGGGGAGAAGGCAGGAACGGGGCACTGATTGGGGATGATCAGCCATGATCACATTGAATGACGGTGCTGGCTCGAAGGGTCGAATGGCCTCCTCCTGCACCTGTTATCTGCTGTGGGCCAAACATGGGCTGGTGGGACCAATGTGGACGGGGCATGTTGTTTTTCCATGCCGTGTGACTCTAATTGCAAGCGGCCTTTCTCTGACCAACCCCGCCAGTGACCAGAAACTGGTTTTTAGTCCATCCTCCATCAGCTCAACTCCTGGGGCCTCTCCTGCCGGGGTGAAGGCCGGTGGGAAGTCCTAGTTCACAGCTGTGCCTACCCTCTGCCTGCTGAGGGTCTCTGGCCGACCTTTGACCCCCCCCCGCAACACCCCCAAACTGAAGAAGGGTCTCGTCACCCATTCCTTCGCTCCATGGATGTTGCTGCACCCGCTGAGTTTCTCCAGCACTTTGTGTACCCTGGGAAGAAGTGTAGTGGGAGCCAGTAGGTTTGTAATACACATCAGTCGAGATCCGATGGACATAAAATGCTGGAGAAACTCAGTGGGACTGGCAGCATCTCTGGGGAGAAGGTACACTTCTTCCCACCCTGCTTCCTGCAAGGACTCTATCCCCTGCTCCCAATTCCTCCGTTCATGCCACATCTGCGTCCAAGATGAGGTGTTCCATACTAGAACATCCGAGATGTCCTCATTCGTTAGGGAACGGGGGTTCCCCTCTCCCATCATAGATGAGGCCCTCACTCGTGTCCCTCTGTACCCCGCAGCTCCGCCCTTGCTCCCCCTCCCCAAATTGCAACAGAGACCGAGTCCCCCTAGTCCTTACCTTCCACCCCATCAGCCGTCGCGAACAACACATAATCCTCCGAAATGTCCGCCACCACCAACCTGATCCCACATTTTCCCATCTCCACCCCCTTACACAGAGACCGTTCCCTCCGCAACTCCCTGGTTAACTCATCCCTTCGCACATAAAACTACCCCCCTCCGTAGGTACCTTCCCATGCAACCGCAGAGGATGCAACACCTGTCCCTATACCTCCTCCCTCGACTCTGTCCAGGGACCCCAACAGTCTTCACGTTAGGCAGAGGTTCACTTGCACCTCCTCCGACCTCATCTACCGTATCTGCTGGTCCAGGTGTGGACTCTTCAGATATCGGCGAGACCAAACGTAGACTGGGCGATCGTTTTGCTGAACACCTTTGCTCAGTCTGCCTGGACCAACCTGATCTCCCGGTTGCCGGACACTTTAATTCCCCTTCCCATTCCCACACTGACCTTTCTGTCCCAGGTCTCCTCCATTGTCAGAGTGAGGCTAAATGCAGATTGGAGGAACTGCATCTCACATTGTGCTTGGGCAGCTTACAGCCCAGTGGTGTGAATATTGATTTCTCTCACGCCAGGTAACCCCGGCATTCCCTCTCTTTCTATGTAATTTGGATAAATGTGAGGTTATCCACTTTGGTGGCAAGAACAGGAAGGCAGATTATTATCTGAATGGTGTCAGATTAGGAGAAGGGGAGATGCAACGAGACCTGGGTGTGCTTGTACATCAGTCACTGAAAGTAAGCATGCAGGTAGAAACATAGAAACACAGACATAGAAACATAGAAATTAGGTGCAGGAGTAGGCCATTCGGCCCTTCGAGCCTGCACCGCCATTCAATATGATCATGGCTGATCATCCAACTCAGTATCCCGTACCTGCCTTCTCTCCATACCCTCTAATCCCCTTAGCCACAAGGGCCACATCTAACTCCCTCTTAAATATAGCCAATGAACTGGCCTCAACTACAGTGGCAGAGAGTTCCAGAGACCCGCCACTCTCTTTGTGAAAAAATTCCTTCTCATCTCGATCCTATACGATTTCCCCCTTATCCTTAAGCTGTGGCCCCTTGTCCTGGACCTCCCCAACATCGGGAACAATCTTCCTGCATCTAGCCTGTCCAACCCCTTAAGAATCTTGTAAGTTTCTATAAGATCCCCTCTCAATCTCCTAAATTCTAGAGAGTATAAACCGAGTCTATGCAGTCTTTGTTCATAAGACAGTCCTGACATCCCAGGAATCAGTCTGGTGAACCTTCGCTGCACTCCCTCCATGGCAATAATGTCCTTCCTCAGATTTGGAGACCAGAACTGTATGCAATACTCCAGGTGTGGTCTCACCAAGACCCTATACAACTGAAGTAGAACCTCCCTGCTCCTATACTCAAATCCTTTTGCTATGAAAGCTAACATACCATTGGCTTTCTTCACTGCCTGCTGTACCTGCATGCCTACTTTCAATGACTGGTGTACCATGACACCCAGGTCGCGCTGCATCTCCCCTTTTCCTAATCGGCCACCATTTAGATAGTAGTCGGTTTTCCTATTTTTGCCACCAAAGTGGATAACCTCACATTTATCCACATTATACTGCATCTGCCAAACATTTGCCCACTCACCCAGCCTATCCAAGTCACCTTGCATTCTCCTAGCATCCTCCTCACAGCTAACACTGCCCCCCAGCTTAGTGTCATCCGCAAACTTGGAGATATTGCCTTCAATTCCCTCATCCAGATCATTTATGTATATTGTAAATAGCTGGGTCCCAGCACTGAGCCTTGCGGTACCCCACTAGTCACTGCCTGCCATTGTGAAAACGACCCGTTAACTCCTACTCTTTGCTTCCTGTTTGCCAGCCAGTTCTCTATCCACATCAATACTGAACCCCCAATGCCATATGCTTTAAGTTTATATACTAATCGCTTATGTGGGACCTTGTCGAAAGCCTTCTGGAAGTCCAGATACACCACATCCACTGGTTCTCCCCCATCCACGCTACTAGTTACATCCTCGAAAAATTCCACAAGATTCGTCAGACATGATTTACCTTTCGTAAATCCATGCTGACTTTGTCCAGTGATTTCACCACTTTCCAAATGCGCTGCTATCCCATCTTTAATAACTGACTCTAGCAGTTTCCCCACTACCGATGTTAGACTAACTGTACAGCAGGCAGTGAAGAAAGAAAATGGCATGTTGGCCTTCATTGTGAGAGGGGTTGAGTTTAGGAGCAAGGGGGTCCTACTGCAGTTGTACAGGGCCCTGGTGAGACCGCACCTGGACTATCGTGTGCTATTTTGGTCTCCTAATTTGAGGAAGGACATTCTTGCTATTGAGGGAGTGCAGCGTATGTTCACCAGGTTAATTCCCGGGATGGCGGGACTGACATATGATGAAAGAATGGTTCAACTGGGCATGAATTCACTGGAATTTAGAAGGTTGAGAGGAGATCTTATAGATACATATACAATTCTTAAAGGATTGGACAGGCTAGATGCATGAAAAATGTTCCCGATGTTGGGGGAGTCCAGAACCTGGGGTCACAGTTTAAGAATAAGGGGTCGGCCATTTAGGACTGAGATGAGGAAAAACGTTTTCAGCCAGTGAGTTGTGAATCTGTGGAATTCTCTGCCACAGAAGGCAGTGGAGCCCAATTCACTGGATGTTTTCAAGAGAGAGTTAGATTTAGCTCTTAGGGCTAACGGAATCAAGGGATATGGGGAAAAGGCAGGAACGGGGTACTGATTTTAGATGATCGGCCATGATCATATTGAATGGCGGTGCTAGCTCGAAGGGCCGAATGGCCTAATCCTGCTATTTTTCTATGTTTCTATCCCTCCCCCAACCAAGTCGCACTAGCTTCTTGTTTATCCTACACACAGCTAACAATGACCTGTTTCCTTTCTCATCGTTACTGTTTTCATCCAGGAAGCTCCCCCACCCCTCCCCTCACTCCCCCTCACCTCCCCTCACTCCCCCTCACCTCCCCTCACTCCCCCTCACCTCCCCTCACCTCACTCCCCCTCCCCTCACCTCACTCCCCCTCCCCTCCCCTCACTCCCCCTCCCCTCACCTCACTCCCCCTCCCCTCCCCTCACTCCCCCTCCCCTCCCCTCACTCCCCCTCCCCTCACCTCACTCCCCCTCCCCTCACTCCCCTCGCCTCCCCTCACTCCCCCTCCCCTCACTCCCCCTCCCCTCCCCTCACTCCCCCTCCCCTCACTCCCCCTCCCCTCACTCCCCCTCCCCTCCCCTCACTCCCCCTCCCCTCACTCCCCCTCCCCTCACTCCCCCACCCCTCCCCTCACTCCCCCTCCCCTCACTCCCCCTCCCCTCCCCTCACTCCCCCTCCCATCCCTTCACTCCCCCTCTCCCCTCACTCCCCCTCCCCTCATTCCCCCTCCCCTCCCCTCACTCCCCCTCACTCCCCCTCCCCTCACTCCCCCTCCCCTTCTCTCACCTCGCTCCCCCCCCTCATTCCCCCTCTCCTCACTCCCCTCCCCTCACTCCCCCCCCTCCCATCCCCTCCCCTCACTCCCCCTCCCCTACCCTCACTCCCCCCCTCCCCTCACTCCCCATCTCCTCCCCTCACTCCCCCTCCCCTCACTCACCCTCCCCTCCCCTTACTCCCCCCCACTCACTCCCCCTCCCCAACCCTCACTCCCCCTCCCCTCCCCTCACTCCCCCTCCCTTCACTCCCCCTCCCCTCACTCCCCCTCGCCTCCCCTCACTCCCTCCCCTCACTCCCCTCCTCCCCTCACTCCCCCTCCCCTCCCCCTCACTCCCTCCCCTCACTCCCCTCCTCCCCTCACTCCCCCTCCCCTCACTCCCCCTCCCCTCCCCCTCACTCCCTCCCCTCACTCCCCTCCTCCCCTCACTCCCCTCCTCCCCCCTCCCCCTCCCCTCCCCTCACTCCCCCCTCCCCTCACTCCCCCCTCCCCTCTCTCCCCCTCCCCTCTCTCCCCCTCCCCTCTCTCCCCCTCCCCTCACTCCCCCTCCCCTCACTCCCTCTCCCCCTCCCCTCACTCCCCCTCCCCTCACTCCCCCTCCCCTCCCCTCTCTCCCCCCTCCCCTCACTCCCCCCCCCCCTCCCCTCATGGCGTTGGGTCCAGTGAAGCGGAGACACAGGGATGGCGGATGCTGCAACCTTGAGCCAAACACAGTGCTGTAAAACTCAGCGGAGCAGGCAGCGTCTGTGGAGGCAGCAGCACCATGTCGGCTCTGGACCCAGCAGTCAGGGGGGGGGGGGGGGGGTGGGGGTAGAGATGGCCGATGTATGGGGAGGGGAGATGACTAGTGTAGGGGGGGGTCTCTAAATACATGGGGGGGGGGAGGGGTCTTTACAAAAATGAAACATTATTTGTTTATGCCCATGTGCTTTTTGCATTTGGCCTCAGGGTGAATGTAGAGGTGGCCAGGGATGAGGTGGGAATGTGAAGGGAATTGAAATGAGGTGTGAGTGAAGCTCAGAATGGCCACTGCAGGTGTAGTACAGGAACAGCACCTCATATTCCGCTTGGGGAGTCTGCATCCTCTGGGCTTAAACATTGAATTTTCTCAATTCTGTTAACCCAGGCTGCTCCTCCCCTTCCCACCTCTCCCTCAGCCCTCGGGCCCTGGCATTCCCTCTCTCTCTTTCTCCCCCCCCCACCCACGTCGCACTAGCTTCTCATTTTCACACTACAAACAGCTTACAATGGCCTGTTTTTCTTATCACCAATACTTTTTTGCATATCTTTCACTCATTGTTCTTTATCTCTCCACATCACTGTTTATATCTCTCGTTTCCCTGATCCCTGACCAGTCTGAAGAAGGGTCTCGACCCGAAACGTCACCTATCTCCTTCGCTCCTTAGATGCTGCTGCACCCGCTGAGTTTCTCCAGCCTTTTGTGTAACCCTCGATTGTCCAGCATCTGCAGTTCCTTCTTTAGTACAGGTCCCCTGCCTCTACGCTCGCTGCCACTGATGTGGAGGAGGCCACATCACCCACTGAACACACTGATGAGGATGCCTCAACCGGATGGGAGCCTGCAGAGATCGACCCATGTGGATCGTGCAGGCAGATGAGATTTGTTTAAGGACACAGAACTGTACAGGAACCGCCCGGGCGTTGCTGCCTTGTCCTCCTGTCTGCCTGCACCTGATCGATAATCATCCAGTCCCTGCATATCCATTTTCATGCAGAGAGTGGTGAGTGTGGAATTCTCTGCCTCAGAGGACGGTGGAGGCCGGTTCTCTGAATGCTTTCAAGAGAGGCTGATTGGGGATTGAGGGCACTGATTGGGGATGATCAGCCATGATCACATTGAATGGCGGTGCTGGCTGGAAGGGCCGAATGGCCTACTCCTGCACCTGTTGTCTATTGTGTGTATCTCAAAGTCCTTCAATGCCACTATCGTTTCTGCCTCCACCACCCCACTGGCATGTTCCAGGCACCCACCACGTTGTGTGTCCAAGATAATCTTTCTTGCCATAGAGGGGGTACAGAGAAGGTTCACCAGACTGATTCCTGGGATGTCAGGACTTTCATATGAGGAAAGACCGGATAGACTCGGCTTGTACTCGCTGGAATTTAGAAGATTGAGGGGGGATCTTATAGAAACTTACAAAATTCTTATGGGGTTGGACAAGCTAGATGCAGGAAGATTGTTCCCAATGTTGGGGGAGTCCAGAACAAGGGGTCACAGTCTAAGGATAAGGGGGAATTCCTTTAGGACCGAGATGAGGAAAACATTCTTTACACAGAGAGTGGTGGGTCTCTGGAATTCTCTGCCACAGAAGGTAGTTGAGGCCAGTTCATTGGCTATATTTAAGAGGGAGTTAGATATGGCCCTTGTGGCTAAAGGGATCAGGGGGTATGGAGAGAAGGCAGGTACAGGATACTGAGTTGGATGATCAGCCATGATCATATTGAATGGCGGTGCAGGCTCGAAGGGCCGAATGGCCTACTCCTGCACCTATTTTTCTATGTTTCTATGTAATCACCTTAAAGTTATGTCCTGCAGTATTTGATATTTCCATCCTGAGAAAATGACTCAATCATTCATTCCTTCATTCCTTCCTTCTAACTTGTATCTGCCGCTGGCTGTGTCTGGAGGAGGCCATAGGTTTAAAGTGAATGGGGAAAGATGTAATAGGAATCCAAGTGGCAGCTCTTTCACACAGAGGGTGGTGGTTTAATGGATCTGCGGTGAAACCACTCGACCAGACGAAGGATGTCACTGTCACGATACGGAAATACGGAAATGTGGATCCTTTCAACCATCATAGAACAGGCTTATGCAGATTGGGTCTTTATTCTTTGGAGCGCAGAAGGTTAAGGGGGGACTTGATTGAGGTCTTTAAAATGATGAAAGGGATAGACAGAGTTGACGTGGATAAGCTTTTCCCATTGAGGGTAGGGAAGATTCAAACAAGAGGGCATGACATGAGAATTAAGGGACAGAAGTTTAGGGGTAACATGAGGGGGAACTTCTTTACTCAGAGAGTGGTGGCTGTGTGGAATGATCTTCCTGCAGAAGTGGTGGAGGCAGGATCGATTTTAACATTTAAAAGTAAAGTGGATAGGTATATGGACGGGAAGGGAATGGAGGGGTATGGTCTGAGTGCAGGTAGATTGGACTAGGGGAAAATAAATGGTCGGCACGGACTGATAGGGCCGAGAAGGCCTGTTTCCGTGCTGTAATTGTTACATGGTTTTATGGTTATGTACAGTGAAATGCTTTGTTTTGCATGCTGTCCAAACAGATCTGATAGTACTATGCATAAATATAATCGTCAAACTCGCGTGAAATAGGTGGAGCAAAGGGGAAGACACAGAGTGCAGAATATAGTTTCAGAGACAAAGTCCAATGTCTGCAATGGGGTGGAGGGGAATGCATACAATAATCCCATCTGCGTGTCAGGTTCATATCGGTCTGTGCATTGTCTATTTGAATGTACTTATCATATCTGATGGCACCACTTCCTCTGGCAGCGAGTTTTAGATATCAGTGAAGTAAAATCAAACTTCCCCTTCCAATCCCCTTTCAAACCCCATTCTGTCACTTTAAATCTACATCCTCGTGTTGCTATCTGCCACAGAACACACCTTTCTGACTATCCTATCCCTGCCTCAAGACCGCCCTCGGGCTCCGCCTTCAGTACAGAGTGCAAAATAGAGAGGGTACAGAGGAGATTTACTAGAATGTTGCCTGGGTTTCAACAGCTAAGTTACAGAGATAGGTTGAATAAGTTAGGTCTTTATTCTCTGGAGCGCAGAAGGTTAAGGGGGGACTTGATACAGGTCTTTAAAATGATGAGAGGGATAGACAGAGTTGATGTGGACAAGCTTTTCCCTTTGAGAATAGGGAAGATTCAAACAAGAGGACATGACTTTAGAATTAAGGGACAGAGGTTTAGGGGTAGCATGAGGGGGAACTTCTTTACTCAGAGAGTGGTAGCGGTGTGGAATGAGCTTCCAGTGGAAGTGGTGGCGGCAGGTTCGTTGGTATCATTTAAAAATAAATTGGATAGGCATATGGATGAGAAGGGTATGGAGGGTTATGGTATGAGTGCAGGCAGGTGGGACTAAGGGAAAAAGTTGTTCGGCACGGACTTGAAGGGCCGAGATGGCCTGTTTCCGTGCTGTAATTGTTATATGGTTACATGGTTATATGGTTATAGTAAGCAAGCCCAGCCGGTCCGATCACACCCCATAACCTGGATCCTTCAATCCAAGCAACATCCTTGTGAAGCTCCTCTGGGCTCTCCATTACACCCACATCCTTCCTGTGGTGTGGTGGCCACAACTGTGAGACCTAACCAATATTTTGGTAAAGTTGTAACCAACCATCGCAACTTCTGTCCAGGGAGGAGCTGCAGATGCTGGCTCACACCAAGATGGACACAAAATGCTGGAGTCACTCAGCGGGACAGGCAGCATCTCTGGAGAGAAGGAATGGGTGACGTTTCTGGTCGAGACACTTCTTTAGACTGAAAGTCAGGGGAGAGGGAGTCACAGAGATAAGAAACATCACCTCATATTTCTCTTGAGCAGCTTACACCCCCAGCATATTGACATCTCGAACTTAAAGTAACCCTTGCTTCCCCTCTCTTCATCCGTCCCCCCTTCCCAATTCTCCGACCAGTTCCCGATTACATTTTTATCTGTTTGTTTTGTTGCACCTTCTAGCTAACAAAATAATCTATTTTAAATTTTCCTTGAGCTTCATCCCCTTTGATGTCTCGTTCTCACACCTTACACTTCCTTATCTCTGTGTCTCCCTCTCCCCTAACTTTCAGTGTGAAGGGTCTCGACCCAAAACGTCACCCATTCCTTCCCTCTGGAGATGATCCCTGTCCCATTGAGTTACTCCAGCACTTTGTGTATATCTTCTCCAGAGATGCTGCCTGTCCTGCTGAGTTACTCAATAGACAATAGGTGCAGGAGTAGGCCATTCGGCCCTTCGAGCCAGCACCGCCATTCAATGTGATCATGGCTGATCATCCCCAATCAGTACCCCGTTTCTGCCTTCTCCCCATATCCCCTGACTCCGCTATTTTTAAGAACCCTATCTAGCTCTCTCTTGAAAGCATCCAGAGAACCGGCCTCCACCGCCCTCTGAGGCAGAGAATTCCACAGACTCACCACTCTCTGTGAGAAAAAGTGTTTCCTCCTCTACATTCAAAATGGCTTACCCCTTATTCTTAAACTGTGTGTAGCCCCTGGTTCTGGACTCCCCCAACATCGGGAACATGTTTCCTGCCTCTAGCGTGTCCAGTCTACATTCTAAATGGCTTACTCCTTATTGTTAAACTGTGGCCCCTGGTTCTGGACTCCCCCAACATCGGGAACATGTTTCCTGCCTCTAGCGTGTCCAAACCCTTAACAGTTTTATATGTTACTCCAGCACTTTGTGTTTACCTTCTCCAGAGAAGCTGCCTGTCCCGCTGAGTTACTCCAGCACTTTGTGCCTTTGCCAACTCCTGCATTATGTGCGTATGAAGACAATTGGAATCTGATGTCTGGTTCTGGTCACCCCACTGAGAAAGGATTGTGGCAACACCAGATGGTGAAGAAGAGGATGTCGTCCAGAATGGGGGCTTTAGTCACAAGAAGAGATGAGGAGATGGGATTGAAGATACATACAGAGAATACATCCACTTTATGCGTGCTCTCGTAGCTCTCCTTGGTTCCGTGTTCTAACATTCCAGACTAGCCTGGCTTGTGGTACTTTGTCAAGGTTGTGCTTCAGTCCGTATCAATAAAGACCGCTGCCTTGTCCTCACTAATCTTCTTGGTCACCTCATTTGAGAGGCATGGTCTCCCGTGCACAAACCCACGGGCTAACAACGTATTCCTCATCTTCCCATCTACCTTGTTGCGGCCCTTGCACTTTTTACTGCACACTTTCTCTGTGGATGTGACACTTATAGAAACTTAAAAGATTCTTAAGGGGTTGGACAGGCTAGATGCAGGAAGATTGTTCCTGATGTTGGGGAGGTCCAGGACAAGGGGTCACAGCTTAAGGATAAGGGGGAAATCCTTTAGGACCGAGATGAGAAGGAATTTTTTCACACAGAGAGTGGTGAGTCTCTGGAATTCTCTGCCACAGAGGGTAGTTGAGGCCAGTTCATTGGCTATTTTTTTAAGAGGGAGTCAGATGTGGCCCTTGTGGCTAAGGGGATCAGAGGGTATGGAGAGAAGGCAGGTACGGGATACTGAGTTGGATGATCAGCCATAATCATATTGAATGGCGGTGCAGGCTCGAAGGGCCGAATGGCCTACTCCTGCACCTATTTTTCTATGTTTCTATGTTCTACCTTGTTGCGGCCATTGCACTTTTTACTGCGCACTTTCTCTGTAGATGTGACACAACGTTCTGCACTCGTCACTTTCCCTCTTGCATCTGCCTATTGCACTGATGCAAGTTATCATTTGACTGGGCAACACCGAAAACAAATGTTCACCATATCGCAGTGACAATAATAAACCGAGCCTGGGCTTTCGTGCCTTGAGCACCGGCTGGAGGCACCACTGTGTAACTGCGGGGCTGAGCGGTGCCGGGCAGCACGTTGATAGAGGGAGGATGGGCAGAGAAGGAAGGGAGCCAGGTTACACATTCACACAGCACAGAAACCGGCCCCTTGGCCCAACTCACCCATGCTGATCAAGATGCTCCACGATCCTGACCCGAAACATCCCCTATCCATTCCTCCTTCACCCTGAAGAATGGTCACACAGTCATTCGGTGGGAAAACAGGCCCTTTGGCCCAACCCATCCATGCCAACCAAGCTGCCCAATCTACATTAGTTCCACATGCTCACATTTGCCCCACATCCCTCTAAATCTTTCCTATCCATGTACCTGTCCAAGTATTTTAAATGTTGCCTATTTCAATTAGGATGAGAATGTACAAGGAACGATCAGAAATTTTGCGGATGAAACCAAAAGAGTCCAAATTTGAGGACTGAAGGACATTCTTGCTATTGAGGGAGTGTAGCGTAGGTTCACCAGGTTAATTCCCGGGATGGTGGGACTGTCAAATGTTGATAGAATGGTGCGGCTGGGCTTGTATACTCTGGAATTTAGAAGAATGAGAGGGGATCTTATTGAAACACAGTTTAAGAATAAGGGGGAAGCTAATTAGAACGGAGATGAGGAAAAACTTTTTCACACAGAGAGTTGTGACACTGTAGATATGAAACACTAACAATGGGCCCAGCACCGAACCCTGAGGCACACCACTAGTCACAGGCCTCCAGTCTGAAAAGCAACCTTCCACCATCACCCCCTGCTTCCTTCCTGGATCCAATTCTGTGTCCACTCGGCTATCTCTCCCTGGATCCCATGCGATCTAAACTTCTAGAGCAGCCTATCATGCGGAACCTTGTCAAAGGCGTTGTTGAGTACTTCTTGTTCAAAACTCAATCAAATCTATGAGACACAATCTTCCATGTACACCATGCTGACTATCCCTAATCAGCCCGTCTATCCAATGTATGTATCAAATCGGCACAGTCCCACACCACTTCACATCAATGACAGCGATGTGGAGGTGGTCAGTAGCACTAAGTTCCTGGGGGTGCAGATCACTAACAGTCTGACCTGGTCGAATAACATCTCATCAACAGTTAAGAGAGCGCAGCAGCGGTTACACTTTCTGCGCCGGATGAGAAGAGCTCACCTCCCCCATCCCATCCTCACCACTTTCTACAGAGAGTATTTTGACCAGCTGTATCTCTGTCTGGTTTGGGGACTGTAAAGCCTCCGACTGGAAGTCCGTGCAGAGAGTGGCGAGGACAGCGGAAAAAATCATCGGGACCACTCTCCCCTCAATCGGGGATATTGCGACCAAACGTTGCGTGTCTAAGGCCAGCAGTATTATAAAAGACCCCACACATCTCCATCACGGACTGTTCACTCTGCTGCCCTCGGGCAAAAGATACCGCAGCATGAGGAGCAGAACATCAAGGTTCTGCAACAGCTTCTTCCCACGAGCCATCAGACTCCTGAATGCCATGTAATGGGCTGCCACCATTGTCTATTTATCCTTTTTATCCATGTCTATCCTGTTAATTATCGTGTTGCACAGGGAGCCAAATGCAACGGAATTTCGTTTGGAACTGCATATATCAATGTATTTCTAAATGACAATAAAGTTTGTTTGACTTTTGATGTATATCCTATCCCTCAGAATTCTCACCAGTAACTTGCGTACCACAGATGTTAGGCTCACTGGTCTATAGTTTCCAGCCTTTTCCCTGCAGCCCTCGTTGATCAGTCTCAACATTCGCCACCCTCCGGACTTCTGGAACCTCACCAGATGTCTCATGATGATCCATATCTCAGTCACGGCTCCCGTTCTTCTCTAGCTTCCCTCCGTATCATTGCATTGTGGCGGCCAGCGGGTTCTCTGGACATCTCGCATGCTGGACCTATGTCGGAGCCAAGAAGGCGGCACTGGGCAGTCAGTGTCCCGAGTGAGGAGACCACCACTTTGGACGGTGACCAGAGTGAGATCGCCACCGTGGGCAGGCTGTGTCCCGAGTGGGGATTTGGAGGTGTGATCAGTACATTTGTAGATGTGAAAGGTGTTGGTATCGTTGCTGGTGAGGGTGGTCCGAGGCTACAGGGTGACAGAAAGAAAGAAAGACTGGATAGACTCGGCTTGTACTTGCTGGAATTTAGGAGATTGAGGGGGGATCTTATAGAAACGTACAAAATTCTTAAGGGGTTGGACAGTCTAGATGCAGGAAGATTGTTCCCGATGTTGGGGAGGTCCAGAACAAGGGGTCACAGTTTAAGGATAAGGGGGAAGTCTTTTAGGACCGAGATGAGAAAATCTTTTTTCACACAGAGAGTGGTGAGTCTGTGGAATTCTCTGCCACAGAGGGTAGTTGAGGCCAGTTCATTGGCTATATTTAAGAGGGAGTTAGATGTGGCCCTTGTGGCTAAAGGGATCAGGGGGTATGGAGAGAAGGCAGGTACGGGATACTGAGTTGGATGATCAGCCATGATCATATTGAATGGCGGTGCAGGCTCGAGGGGCCGAATGGCCTACTCCTGCACCTATTTTCTATGTTTCTATGTTTCTATGACATTGGCCAGTTGGTAACATGGGGCCGAACAACGGCAATGGTATTTCTTGCGGACAGGTGCTCAGTGTGGCACTTGTGACAGGATAATAACACTAGTACGTCCATTGTGAATGCTCAGGCTGCACTGAGCAGCAGAGGTAGTGACTGCACCCGCAACGCATCATTCACAGGGAACTCACTACAAGGATGAGGGGGGATCTCATTGAAACATATAAGATTATTAACGGTTGGGACACGCTAGAGGCAGGAAACATGTTCCCGATGTTGGGGGAGTCCAGAACCAGGGGCCACAGTTTAAGAATAAGGGCTAAGCCATTTAGAACGGAGATGAGGAAACACATTTTCATACAGAGTTGTGAGTCTGTGGAATTCTCTGCCTCAGGGGGCGGTGGAGGCTGGTTCTCTGGATACTTTCAAGAGAGAGCTTGATAGGGCATTTAAAGATAGCGGAGTCAGGGGATATGGGGAGAAGGCAGGAACGGGGTACTGATTGTGGATGATCAGCCACGATCACAGTGAATGATGGTGCTGGCTCGAAGGGCCGAATGGCCTACTCCTGCACCTATTGTCTATTGTCTAGGTACAATCATTCTCCGGTGTAGCCATAACGGGCACACTGGGCAGCACAGGACCAGAGAGGGTGCAGAGAGCTGCAATGTGGTGTGACACTTGCACAAGGCATTGGTGAGGCTGCGTTTGGAGCATTGACCGGTTTTGATCACCCTGCTGCTATAGGAGCGATGTCCTTCAGCTGCAAAGACGGCAGAGAACATTTAGAAGGGTCCCGGCCGGAAACGTCACGACCCATCTTCTCCTGTGATGTTGCCTGATCTGGTGAGCTACTCTGTGCTCTCTTTTGCTAACCGGCAGCTGCAGTTTTATGTGCCCTGATTTTTGCCAGGACTGAGCTACAGGGAGAGGCTGGGCAGGCGAGGACTGCATTCCTTGGAGCACAGGAGGCTTAGAGGTGATCTTATACATGAGGGAATAGATAGGGCGAATGTATAAAATCTTTTACCTTGGGTCAGGGAATCAAGAACAGGGTTGAAGGTGGGGCAGTAGGTTTTTCATTCAGAGTGCAGGGGGTTTATGGAAGAGGCTGTTATACAGCACGGAAACAGGCCCTTCAGCCCAACTTGCCCACGCCGGCCAACATGCCCCTTCCACACCAGTCCCACCTGCCTGCACTTGATCCCTATCCCTCCAAACCTGTCCTATCCATGTACCTGTCTACATTGTGATGATACCTGCCTCAACTACCTCTGCTGGCAATCGTTCCATATACCCTTTGTGTAAACAAAGTTGCCCCTCGGGTTCCTATTAAATCTCCCACCCCCCACCCCCACCCCCACGTAAAACCTATGCATAAGAAATGTTTATAGGGGTGTGGGCCAAACGTGGGCAAATGGGACTAGTGTAGATGGGGCATGTTGGTCAGCATGGACGGGTTGGGCCGAAGGGCCTGTCACACAGTGCTCTGTGCCCCTAACCTAACCCAAGACTCAGTTTCTCTTCCCACAGACGCCGCCCAGCCTGAATAACATTTCCAACATTTTCTCCTTTTATTTGATATTCCATTTGCCAGATGTTTGTCCAGATGTCTGTCCCTTGGTCCACATCCCCCTGCAGACATTGGGCACCTCGTCACAACCCCCCTCTGGCGCCCCTTCCCACCAGAAGGTTCAGTGACCAAACATCCTGCTGACAAGCCGTTACTTCACCTCGTTACTGGCGGTGAAGGGGTTAAAGTCAGTGATCCGTGCAGATGTTGCAGCAGCTGGCGGGCTGACACGTGGAGCAGATGCTGAAACATCTGGTGCAGCTGTGGCTCCAGCGGCAGGCAGGTGGGAACCGGCGGCAGCTGGTGCTCCATGGCTCCACCAGGAGACCAGAGCCTCTCCAACTCCGCCAAGGAAGCACATTAGTACCCATCTCCAGCGAGGGACCAGTCACACCACAGCTCCACCGAGGGACCAGTCATACCACAGCTCCACCGATGGACCAGCGTAATTCTCAGCTCCACCAGGGGACCAGTCGCTCCACCAGGGGACCGGTCGCTCCACCAGGGGACCGGTCGCTCCACCAGGGGACCGGTCGCTCCACCAGGGGACCGGTCGCTCCACCAGGGGACCGGTCGCTCCACCAGGGGACCGGTCGCTCCACCAGGGGACCGGTCGCTCCACCAGGGGACCGGTCGCTCCACCAGGGGTCCGGTCGCTCCACCAGGGGTCCGGTCGCTCCACCAGGGGTCCGGTCGCTCCACCAGGGGTCCAGTCGCTCCACCAGGGGTCCAGTCGCTCCACCAGGGGTTCAGTCGCTCCACCAGGGGTCCAGTCGCTCCACCAGGGGTCCAGTCGCTCCACCAGGGGTCCAGTCGCTCCACCAGGGGTCCAGTCGCTCCACCAGGGGTCCAGTCGCTCCACCAGGGGACCTGTCGCTCTGGGCAGGTCAGAGGTGCCACCATTAAGCCCAACTTTGTGTCCTATGGTCAGTCCTGGGCTGGTGAGCACCAGGCCAGCTCTGTCGGGGGGGGTGACCAGTGGCCGGCACTGGCAGGGGCCCCGGCCTGAGACTTTAGTCCAGTCTGTTTCTGCGGGCGGTGGGGTGGGGGTGGGGGCGGGGCTATTGACCAATCCCACGCGAGGGGCCATCGACCTGGCACCGGGCCGCAGACACTGTCGGTGCGGACGATACAAATGGGCCGGTGTTGGTTGAGCAGGACCTTCCCTGGTCACTCTGGGCCCCGGTCACTCTGGGCCCCGGTCACTCTGGGCCCCGGTCACTCTGGGCCCCGGTCACTCTGGGCCCCGGTCACTGCGGGCCCCGGTCACTGCGGGCCCCGGTCACTGCGGGCCCCGGTCACTCTGGGCTCTGGTCACTCTGGGCTCCGGTCACTCTGGGCTCCGGTCACTGCGGGCCCCGGTCACTGCGGGCCCCGGTCACTGCGGGCCCCGGTCACTGCGGGCCCCGGTCACTCTGGGCCCCGGTCACTCTGGGCCCCGGTCACTCTGGGCCCCGGTCACTCCGGGCCCCGGTCACTGCGGGCCCCGGTCACTGCGGGCCCCGGTCACTCTGGGCCCCGGTCACTGCGGCCCCGGTCACTCTGGGCCCCGGTCACTGCGGGCCCCGGTCACTGCGGGCCCCGGTCACTCTGGGCCCCGGTCACTGCGGGCCCCGGTCACTGCGGGCCCCGGTCACTCTGGGCTCCGGTCACTCTGGGCCCCGGTCACTCTGGGCCCTGGTCACTGTGGGCCCCGGTCACTCTGGGCTCCGGTCACTGCAGGCCCTGGTCACTCTGGGCCCCGGTCACTCTGGGCCCCGGTCACTGCGGGCCCCGGTCACTGCGGGCCCCGGTCACTGCGGGCCCCGGTCACTGCGGGCCCCGGTCACTGCGGGCCCCGGTCACTCTGGGCCCCGGTCACTGCGGGCCCCGGTCACTCTGGGCTCCGGTCACTCTGGGCTCCGGTCACTCTGAGCCCCGGTCACTGCGGGCCCCGGTCACTGCGGGCCCCGGTCACTCTGGGCCCCGGTCACTCTGGGCCCCGGTCACTCTGGGCCCCGGTCACTCTGGGCCCCGGTCACTCTGGGCCCCGGTCACTCTGGGCCCCGGTCACTCTGGGCTCCGGTCACTGCGGGCCCCGGTCACTCTGGGCCCCGGTCACTCTGGGCCCCGGTCACTGTGGGCCCCGGTCACTGTGGGCCCCGGTCACTGTGGGCCCCGGTCACTGCGGGCTCCGGTCACTCTGGGCTCCGGTCACTCTGGGCCCCGGTCACTGCGGGCTCCGGTCACTCTGGGCTCCGGTCACTCTGGGCCCCGGTCACTGGGCCCCGGTCACTCTGGGCCCCGGTCACTGTCGGTCTCCGGCCCCGTGCTGCGGACACTGTCGGTGCGGACGATGCAGGTGGGCCGGTGCCGGTTGAGGAGGGCGGTCAACTCCCGCCGTTCCCGCTTCAGCGTCGCGATCTGAAGCTTCAGCTCCCCGTTCATCAGCTCCAGGCGCTCAGACTCCTGCCGGGCGGGGGGGGGGGGGGGGTGGTGAGTGTGTGAGGCAGTGATACCCCCCCCCCCCCCAATTCACCAACCCTCGGACCCATGACCCAGCCGCGCCGGGTTGGTGGTTCCACGGGGATGGGGAGAGCTGGGGGGAGGGGGGAGGGGGGTAATGGGGGGTACAGTGTCTGGGGGGCCGGTCCCAGGTGGGGCAGCCCACAGCAGGGACGAGGGGGCATACACTGGGCTGGGGGAGCTCGGGGGGGGGGCAAGTAGCAAGAAACAGAATGGTATGTTAGCTTTCATAGCAAAAGGATTTGAGTATAGGAGCAGGGAGGTTCTACTTCAGTTGTACAGGGTCTTGGTGAGACCACACCTGAAGTATTGCGTACAGTTCTGGTCTCCAAATCTGAGGAAAGACATTATTGCCATAGAGGGAGTGCAGAGAAGGTTCACCAGACTGATTCCTGGGATGTCAGGACTGTTTTATGAACAAAGACTGCATAGACTCGGTTTATACTCTCTAGAATTTAGGAGATTGAGAGGGGATCTTATAGAAACTTACAAAATTCTTAAGGGGTTGGACAGGCTAGATGCAGGAAGATTGTTCCCGATGTTGGGGAGGTCCAGGACAAGGGGTCACAGCTTAAGGATAAGGGGGAAAACCTTTAGGACCGAGATGAGAAGGACATTTTTCACACAGAGAGTGGTGGGTCCCTGGAATTCTCTGCCACAGAGGGTAGTTGAGGCCAGTTCATTGGCTATATTTAAGAGGGAGTTAGATGTGGCCCTTGTGGCTAAGGGGATCAGGGGGTATGGAGAGAAGGCAGGTACAGGATACTGAGTTGGATGATCAGCCATGATCATATTGAATGGCGGTGCAGGCTCGAAGGGCCGAATGGCCTACTTCTGCACCTAATTTTCTATGTTTCTATGTAGCAGTGAGGGGGAGGGGGGGGGTCGAGGGAGGGAGAGGACAGTGGGGCAGGGGTAGAGGGGGGGCAGGGAGAGGGGGGGGTTTAACCCCGTCCTCACCTTCTGCAGGAACTCTGTGCGCTCGCGTTTCTTGTTCCGACACCGGGCTGCCGCCACCTTGTTCTTCTCCCTCCTCCGTCTCCGCCGCTCGACGTCCTCCCGCTCAGCCTGGGGGGGGGGGGGGGGGGGGGGAGAGAAAGACAAGTTAAACAACGCTCCTCTGCCTGCACGAGATCCGTATCCCTCCGTTCCCTGCACATCCATGTGCCCGTCTAACAGCCTCTTCAACACCACGTGGCAGCCCCTGGCAGCGCGTGCCAGGCCCCCACCACCCTCTGGGTAAAAATAAATGGCCCTGTACATCTTTCAACTTTCCCCTCTCACCTTCAAGCTATGCCCGGGGTCAGGGTGGTGAATCTGTGGAATTAAATGCCACAGAGGGTGGTGCAGGTCAAGTCAGTGGATATTTTTAAGGCAGAGACAGACAAATTCTTAATTGGAACGGGTGTTCGGGGTCATGGGAGAAGGCAGGAAAATGGGATTAGGTGGCAGAGAACAGCCATGATTGAACGGCGGATAGGTATATGGACGGGAAGGGAATGGAGGGGTATGGTCTGAGTGCAGGTAGATGGGACTAGGGGAAAATAAATGGTCGGCACGGACTGGAGGGGCCGAGAAGGCCTGTTTCCGTGCTGTAATTGTTATATGGTTATTGATGGGCCGAATGGCTTAATTCTGCTTCTATAACGTGTGATGCAGCGTGAAGCTCCCTCTACACTGTCCTGGGGTGAGACACATGGTGAAGCTACATGACCAGGTGCATCTGCCACTCACCTGCCCCTTCAGTGTGTGTGTGTGTCGGCTGTAGCGAAGAGCCAGGCAGTGGAGCGGTGTGATGATGCCAGTCACGTGCCGCAGGCTGCTCAGTGTGTCCATGGGGAGGCCGCTCAGCGAGCCCAGCAGAGGCAGGGACCTGGGGAGTGTGGACTCACGCATCTGTGCCGGCTTCACCTCCAACACACAGCGGGCCCTGGGCTCAGGCAGGCTCCGGGGCCCTGGGGGAAAGGGAGAGACAGGGGTGGGGAGAGAGGGAGAGAGCAGGTCAGTTCAGTGGGCCCCAACATCACCACGGCAACCACCCAGGCCCCCCCCCACCCACACACACGCGCACACACACGCGCACACACACGCACCCACACACACTCCCCCACACACACTCCCCCACACACACTCCCCCACACACACTCCCCCACACACACCCCCCACACACACCCCCCACACACACACCCCCCCACACACACACACACACACACACATCCACACACCACCCACACGCGCGCGCACACACATATACGCACACACATATACACACACATATACACACACACCACACACCCCCCCCACCCACCCACCCACCCACACACCCACACCCACACACACGTATGTGTGGAGAGGTGGGAGATAGAGAGAGAGCAGGTCAGTGCAGGGCACCAACATCACCACGGCAACCACCCACCCCCCCCCCCACACACAAACATATACACACCCCCACACACACACACCACGCACACACCCCCACACACATATACACATACCCCCACACACATAAACACACACCCCCACACACATATACACACACACCCCCACACACACAAATACATACACACACACCCATATACACACACATATACACACACCCCCACACACATATACACACACACCCCCACACACACAAATACATACACACACACCCATATACACACACATATACACACATAAACACACACACCCCCACACTACACATACACACACCCCCACACACACATATACACACACCCCCACACACACACATATACACCCCCACACTACACAACGCACACACACATATACACCCCCCCCACACAGTATCAGGAGCCCCCCCCTTTCATTCAATATTGATCATGTTTTCTCTGTCACCAGCATCACCCCTCCACCCCCACCCACCCTCCCCTCCCCCGGTGATTGAGTGGGGTCGGTGGGTCAGTACTGACAGTGCCACAAGGAGCGGGGCTGGGGGGCTGGGTGGCTGGCTGGGTGGGGGCAGCAACGCGGGGGCTGCAGGCCTCCTGCCCTCGTTTGCCGGATCGGGTGGGGGGTGGATGTGCCGGGGGGGCTGGGGGTTTGGGACTGGGGGGGTTGTGGCTGCGGCCGCGGGGTGTGTGGAGGAGGACGGGGAGGAGGAGGGGGCGGCTCCGGGCTCCGCCACCATTTTCTGCAACAGTTGGAGCAAGCAGCGAGAAAGTTTGGGGGCAAGTTTGTGGAAGTTGCGGGCGCCGGCGCCGGTACCTGCTGAGCCGCCCAACACTCTCCGAGCCCGGCTCCCGCTCGCCCGCCGCTCCCCTAAAGC
This sequence comes from Raja brachyura, assembly GCA_963514005.1. The sequence continues at coordinate 2,788,048 of OY740789.1, forward strand.
CTCCATCCCGCAGCCCGGCGCCCAGGGAGGGAGGGAGGAATGCCAGACCCGCCCCGGACAACAAAACAACGTCCGCTCACAGAGGCAGAGGCCGAGGGAGAGGAGGGGGGAGGAACACAGAAACACAGCAACATGGAACATTGCTGCAGGAGGAGGCCATCCGGCATTCAACGTGATCATGGCTGATCATCCACAATCAGTCCCCAGCCCCCCGTCCCTGCTTTCTCCCCCCCCCCTAAATCTAACTTCCTCTTGAAAACATCCAGTGAATTGGCCTCCACTGGCTTCTGTGGCAGAGAACTCCACAGATTCACAACTCTCTGGGTGGAAAAAGTTTTTCCTCATCTCAGTCCTACCCCTTATTTGTAAACTGTGTGACCCCTGGTTCTGGACTCCCCCCCAACATCAGTTGCAGCTTGGGACCCATACACAGATAAAAACATTTCACCCACCGAACGTGTCCAAAGACAGGCCGCTCGATTTGTTACTGATGCCTACGAGAGAGAAGCGAGTGTCACCAAACTTCTGAATTCTCTGGGCGGGGTGGAACCCTCTTCAAGACAGACGTGAAGCTCACCGTTTGACCTGTTTCTACAAGATGTTAAATGGTCAGCTAGACAGAGATCACAAGGCCCACACCAACCCCAATCCAATTAGGAGCAGACGAGGGCATTCGATCCAATTTGTGGTCCCAGCCTCAAAGACAGATGTGTACAGCAATTCGTTCTTCCCACGCACTATTAAAGCATGGAATAATCTCCACCAAACCACGGTTGCCCAGCCTGATGCAACTAAATTTAAAGTGGCACTTTCTTCCCAATAACCCTCTCTGGCTAAACCCCTCCCTTCACCACCTCCAGTTTAAATTCCAGTTGGAATATTTTGGAGAACCAAGTAACCAAGAACCAAGAATCAGGAACATTTTTCCTGCATCTAACCTGCCCAATCCCTTAAGAATTATATATGTTTCCATTCGATCCCCTCTCATCCTTCTAAATTCCAGCGAATACAAGCCCAGTCGACCCATTCTTCCATCATATGACAGTCCCGCCATCCCGGGAATTAACCTGGTGAACCTACTCTGCACACCCTCAAGACCTTTTTTTCACCCAGTTTTATTCCACCAGGGAAGTCTTACCTTCCACTACCTGCAACCTCCGGCAACCACCTTCAACTATCATCACAACCGGCTTGGACTAAAAAATTACCGATTTTTAAAACGGCAACCTATTTTTAGTCGCGGCCAGTTTTTAATTTTTGGAAATTAATGCCGGAACGTAGAAGAAGCGGAAACCACTTTCGACCATTAGGTAGACTGACAAAAACCTCCGGGAACCGGACGGAAACCTTGGGTGGGGCGCAAAGTCTCCAGAGGATTCCATTCAGGTTTCCTAAGTGGGACAGGGGCATTAGTAAGTAAGTTTATTGGCGAAGTATTCACATACAGGGAATTTGCCTTGGTGCTCCGCCCACAAGTAACAACATGACATACAGTGACAGTTACGAATGACTCAGGAAGCACTAAACATTAATAATGATAAAACATTAATGATAAAACACCATTGATCAAGCATGTGAACCAACAAAATACCAGATCAAAGGGAGGCTACAGATTTTTGGCTGTTGAGTAGAGCAACTACTAGTGGATAAAAACTGTTTTTATGTCTGGCTGTGGCAGCTTTGACAGTCCGGAGTCGCCTTCCAGAGGGAAGTGATTCAAAGAGTTTATGGCCAGGGTGAGAGGGGTCAGAGATGATCTTTGCTCCTACACTCAAATCCTCTCGTTATGAAGGCCAACATGCCATTAGCTTTCTTTACTGCCTGCTGTACCTGCATGCATACTTTCTATGGTACACATAAGGCTGGAGAAACTCAGCGGGTGCAGCAGCATCTAAGGAGCGAAGGAGATAGGCAACGTTTTGGACCGAAACGTTGCCTATCTCCTTCGCTCCTTAGATGCTTCTGCACCCGCTGAGTTTCTCCAGCCTTTTGTGTACCCTCGATTTTCCAGCATCTGCAGTTTTAGGGGACCAAAACTGCACACAATACTCCAGGTGTGATCTCACTAAGGCTCTGTACAACTGCAGGAGGACCTCTTTGCTCCCATACTGGGCTTCTTTTGTTATAAAGGCCAACATGCCATTGGCTTTCTTGACTGCCTGCTGTACCTGCATGGTTACTTTCATAGACTGATGAACAAGGACCCCCAGATCCCGTTGTACTTCCCCTTTTCCCAACTTGACACCACTTTGATAATAATCTGCCTTCCTGTTTTTGCTACCAAAGTGGATAACCTCACCGCATTATCCGCATTAAACTGCCTCAGATTCAGATTCAAAGTTTATTGTCATTGTGCAGTGTACAGTACAGAGACAACGAAATGCAGTTATCATTTTACTCAGAAGAGCGAACATAGAATAATGGAACAGCAAAATATATATATATATGTACATACAGTAGCAGTAGTGCAATTTGTCCTGGGGAAGGGGTTGTTATTGAAGTGCTCCTCAATCCTTAGCTTGAAGCTATGCTTGGCCTTCTTGATGCCCCTCTTCAGGTTAGCCCTGAATGAACTGTAGGCTCGAGTATCTGCCCACTCCCCCAACCTGTCCAGGTCACCCTGCAATCTCATAGCATCCTCCTCACAGTTCACACTGCCACCCAGCTTAGTGTCATCTGCAAATTTGCTAATGCTACTTGTAACCCCTTCATCTAAATCACTGATGTATATTGTAAATAGCTGCGGTCCCAGCACCGAGCCTTGCGGTACCCCATTAGTCACTGCCTGCCATTCTGAAAGGGACCCGTTAATCCCTACTCTTTGTTTCCTGTCTGCCAACCAATTTTCTATCCGTCAGCACTCTACCCCCAATATAGTGATAATTTTTCAAAACTCTTTAGATTCAGGAGTAGTTCCTGAGGATTGGAGGGTAGCTAATGTAACCCCACTTTTTAAAAAGGGAGGGAGAGAGAAAACGGGGAATTACAGACCAGTTAGTCTAACATCGGTAGTGGGGAAACTGCTAGAGTCAGTTATTAAAGATGGGATAGCAGCACATTTGGAAAGTGGTGAAATCATTGGACAAAGTCAGCATGGATTTATGAAAGGTAAATCATGTCTGATTAATCTTATAGAATTTTTTGAGTAACTAGTAGAGTGGATAAGGGAGAACCAGGGGATGTGTTATATCTGGACTTTCAGAAGGCTTTCGACAAGGTCCCACATAAGAGATTAGTATGCAAACTTAAAGCACACGGTATTGGGGGTTCAGTATTGATGTGGATAGAGAACTGGCTGGCAGACAGGAAGCAAAGGGTAGGAGTAAACGGGTCCTTTTCAGAATGGGAGGCAGTGACTAGTGGGGTACCCCAAGGCTCAGTGTTGGGACCCCAGCTATTTACAATATATATTAATGATTTGGACGAGGGAATTGAATGCAACATCTCCAAGTTTGCGGATGACACCAAGCTGGGGGGCAGTGTTAGCTGTGAGGAGGATGCTAGGAGGCTGCAAGGTGACTTGGATAGGCTGGGTGAGTGGGAAAATGCATGGCAGATGCAGTATAATGTGGATAAATGTGAGGTTATCCACTTTGGCGGCAAAAACATGAGGGTAGACTATTATCTAAATGGAGGCCGATTAGGAAAAGGGGAGATTCAACGAGACCTGGGTGTCATGGTACACCAGTCATTGAAAGTAGGCATGCAGGTGCAGCAGGATGTGAAGAAAGCGAATGGTATGTTGGCATTCATGGCGAAAGGATTTGAGTATAGGAGTAGGGAGGTTCTACTGCAGTTGTACAGGGTCTTGGTGAGGCCACACCTGGAGTACTGAGGCTGGGCGATCGTTTCGCCGAACACCTCCGCTCGGTCCGCAATAACCAACCCGACCTCCCGGTGGCTCAGCACTTCAACTCCCCCTCCCACTCCGTATCCGACCTCTCGGTCCTGGGCCTCCTCCACGGCCAGAGTGATCAACACCGCAAGTTGGAGGAACAGCACCTCATATTCCAGTTTGGGGAGTCTGCATCCTCTGGGCTTAAACATTGAATTTTCTCAATTCTGTTAACCCAGACTGCCTCCCCCCCACCTCTCCCTCAGCCCTCTGGCCCTGACATTCCTTTTCCAAATCCCCCCCCCCCCCCCCCCCAGTCGCACTAGCTTCTCATTTTCACACCACAAACAGCTTACAAACAGCTCTCGTTCTTCAGAGAACGGGGTTTCCCCTCCCCCACTATCGATGAGGCTCGCACCAGGGTCTCCTCCATACCCCGCAACACTGCCCTCTCTCCCCATTCCCCCACTCACAACAAGGGCCGAGTCCCCCTGGTCCTCACCTTTCACCCCACCAGCCAGCGCATACAACAGATAGTCCTCCGCCAGTTTCGCCACCTCCAACGTGACCCCTCCACTCGCCACATCTTCCCATCTCCCCCCCTATCTGCCTTCCACAAAGACCGCTCCCTCCGCAACTCCCTTGTCAATTCTTCCCTTCCCTCCTGCTCCACTCCTTCCCCGGGCACTTTCCCTTGCAACCGCAAGAGATGCTACACTTGTTCCTTCACCTCCCCCATCCACTCCTTTCAGGGACCCAAGCAGTCATTCCAAGTCCGACAGAGGTTCACCTGCACCTCCTCCAACCTCGTCTACTGCATCCGTTGCTCCAGATGCCAGCTAATCTACATCGGTGAGACCAAGCGGAGGCTAGGCGATCGTTTCGCCGAACACCTCCGCTCGGTCCGCAATAACCAACCCGACCTCCCGGTGGCTCAGCCCTTCAACTCCCCCTCCCATTCCGTATCCGACCTCTCGGTCCTGGGCCTCCTCCATGGCCAGAGTGATCAACACCGCAAGTTTGAGGAACAACATCTCATATTCCGCTTGGGGAGTCTGCATCCTCTGGGCTTAAACATTGAATTTTCTCAATTCTGTTAACCCAGACTGCCTCCCCCCCACCTCTCCCTCAGCCCTTGGGCCCTGACATTCCTTCTCCATCTCCCCCCCCCCCCCCCCCAAGTCGCACTAGCTTCTCATTTTCACACCAGAAACAGCTTACAATGGCCTGTTTCCTTTGTCACCAATACTTTTTTGCATATCTTTCACTCATTGTTCTTGCTTTATCTCTCCATATCACTGTTTATATCTCTCGTTTCCCTGATCCCTGACCAGTCTGAAGAAGGGTCTCGACCCGAAACGTCGCCTATCTCCTTCACTCCTTAGATGCTGCTGCACCCGCTGAGTTTCTCCAGCTTTTTGTGTAACCCTGGAGTATTGTATCCAGTTTTGGTCTCCTGATCTGAGAAAAGACATTCTTGCCATGGAGGGGGTACAGAGAAGGTTCACCAGACTGATTCCTGGGATGCCAGGACTTTCATATGAAGAAAGACTGGATAGACCCGGCATGTACTCGCTAGAATTTAGAAGATTGAGGGGGGATCTTATAGAAACGTACAAAATTCTTAAGGGGTTGGACAGGCTAGATGCAGGAAGATTGTTCCCGATGTTGGGGAAGTCCAGAACAAGGGGTCACAGTCTAAGGATAAGGGGGATGTCTTGTAGGACCGAGATTAAAAAAACATTTTTCACACAGAGAGTGGTGAGTCTCTGGAATTCTCTGCCACAGAAGGTAGTTGAGGTCAGTTCATTGGCTATATTTAAGAGGGAGTTAGATGTGGCCCTTGTGGCTAAGGGGATCAGGGTGTATGGAGAGAAGGCAGGTACGGGATACTGAGTTGGATGATCAGCCATGATCACATTGAATGGTGGTGCAGGCTCGAAGGGCCGAATGGCCTACTCCTGCACCTATTTTTTATGTTTCTATACCATGTGCTCTAATTTTGCCCACTAATCTCCTATGTGCGACCTTATCAAATGCTTTCTGAAAGTCCAGGTACACTACATGCACTGGCTCTCCCTTGCCCATTTTCCTAGTTACATCTTCAGAAAATTCCAAAAGATTAGTCAAGCATGATTTCCCCTTCGTAAATCCATGCTGACTCGGACCAATCCTGTTACTGCTATCCAAATGTGCTGCTATCTCATCTTTTATAATTGACTCCAGCATCTTCCCCACCACCGGTGTCAGGCTAACTGGTCTATAATTCCCTGTTTCCTCTCTTGCGTCTTTCTTAAAAAGTGGGATAGCATTAGCTACCCTCCAATCCACAGGAACTGATCCTGAGTCTATAGAACATTGGAAAATTGTCACCATTGCTTCCACAATTTCTAGAGCCAATTCCTTAAGTACCCTGGGATGCAGACCATCAGGCCCTGGGGATTTATCAGCCTTCAGTCCCATCAGTCTACCCAACACCATTTCCTGCCTAATGTGGATTTCCTTCAGTTCCTCTGTCTCCCCAGATCCTCTGGCCACTACTATATCAGGAAGATTGTTTGTGTCCTCCTTAGTGAAGACGGATCCAAAGTACCTGTTGAACTCATTTGCCATTTCCTTGCTCACCATAATAAATTCACCCTTTTCAGTCTTCAAGGGTGCAACTTTGGTCTTAACTATATTTTTCAACCACATACCTAAAGAAGATTTTACTATCCTCCTTTATATTCTTGGCTAGCTTACCTTCGCACCTCATCTTTTCTCCCTGTATTGCCTATTTAGTTAGTCCACTAGACTAAGTGGGACCCGTTGGGTCCCTGTCACACGGGAGGCCTGGTCCCCCAACACAACCCGTTCCCCAACACAATATTCCACCACAGGATCTCAAGGGTGCTGCTCCTTTCCCTCCTTGCGTACCCAGAGGAGCAGTAGCCGTCGGCCTCAGATCCAGGCTCAGTTCCCAGGCCTCGGATCGGCGCAGCCTCTCCCCGCCCAGCATCTCGCTGTCCCTGGAGCCGGTGGCCGCCACTGCCACCGCCCCAGCCTGAGCGCCAAGGCGGCGGATCCCCGCGGGACCGGAGTAGCGGCAAAATGCGTTTTCTAAAATCTTACCTGTTTCCGATGGCGATAGAAATTCTGGAAAGGCCCAACTGCGCAGGCGCGGCTGAGGACCCGTCGGGTGCCCTTTGTGACGTCAGTAAAGACGCGCACGGGAACGCTCCCCAACTGCGCAAGCGCAGGCACCATTTAATTTTTTTTTTAAACGTTAATAACGTTTAAAATATACTATCGATCTGAACAAAACCTGTTTCATTTGCAGCACAGGACAATGGTGAGTAAGGTGGGGCAAAAATCGTAGCACTATCGTGTACTGGTTTTGAGCAAATACAGGTACAAACAGACAAACAAACAAGATGAGAGTTTTAGTTTAATATATAAAATAAAATATAGAATAGAATAGATAGAAGATAGAAGGAAGAGGTTACAGAGTACTTAGAAGTTCACTATAAAATAGGCGGACGTCAGCATGGCTTTGTGAAGGGGACGTCTCGCTTGACCAATCTGCTGGAATTCTTTGAAGAGGTAAATAGCAGGACAGACAAAGGAGAGTCAGTAGATGTTGTTTACTTTGATTTTCAGAAAGTCTTTGATAAGGTGCCACACGTGAGGCTGCTTAGGAAGATGAGAGCCCACGGTGTCAAAGGGCAGATACTAGCATGGATCGCAGGTTGGCTGGATGGCAGAAGGCACAGAGTGGCAATGAAGGGGGCTTTTTATGATTGGCTGCCAGTGACTAGCAGAATTTGGCCCACTGAGTCCGTGCTGACCATCGATCACTCATTCACATTAATTCTATCCCACACACTAGGGACAATTCTACAGAAGCCAATTAACCTACAAACCCGCACGTCTTTGGAGTGTGGGAGGAATCCGGAGCACCCGGAGAACACACATGGAGAAAGTGCAAACCCTGTTTTGACAGCACCCGTCAGGATCGAACCCGGGTCTCTGGCATTGTGAAGCGGCAGCTCTGCCGCTGTGCCACATGCCGCCCCTGAATGTCGGATACTCCCTCTAATATATTGGTTACATTCTCTAATTTTGGGGATTGAAGTCCCTAATTGTGGATTAGAGAATTGCGGTTTTCCAATCGTAGTTATATTTGGTAATTGTATGCTAAATTCACCAGTTGTGAGTTGAATGTTCTAATCATGAGTTAAATCTCATTATATGTTAAGTTTTCTAGCGGTAGTTTAAATTCTCTAATTGGGGTCTAATTCCTCTAATTCTTGTGTGGTATAAATTCTCTTATTGTTTATTTATTTATTTTTTACATAGTCACTCTTCGACTCCACTTATTTGGTAGTCTAGGGGTTCTATTCTTACACATTCACTTTCTCTATCATTTTCTCTCTTGCTTTTTTTAATCTCTATTTCTATTTCATTTTAGCTAAAAATTAAAATGGAAGTTGTACATAGAAACATAGAAACATAGAAATTAGGAGCAGGAGTAGGCCATTCGGCCCTTCGAGCCTGCACCGCCATTCAATGTGATCATGGCTGATCATCCAACTCAGTATCCCGCACCTGCCTTCTCTCCATACCCCCTGATCCCCTCTAGCCACAAGGGCCACATCTAACTCCCTCTTAAATATAGCCAATGAACTGGCCTCAACTACCCTCTGTGGCAGAGAGTTCCAGAGTACAATAAATGTACTATGTCATATGCCGTGGTTTATACTCTTGTACTGCTAATTTTTTTTTTTTAAATAACTAAATAAATAAATAAGATAAATAAATAAATAAATTCTCTTATTGTTTCCCAATTCCGTGAATTGTGGGAGGAGGTTTGTTATTCGTGAGTTAAATCCACAAATTGTGGGGGGGCCGCACAGTGGCGCAGCGGTAGAGTTGCTGCCTCACAGCGCCAGCCAAGCGGGTCATCTCTGGGCGCCCCCACTACCACCCACCAGATGGAGCTCAGGGCCTGGCAGACATTGACGCAGAGACAACAACCTGGCTGCCCCACACCCGGATTGAGATCTAACTATTCCTTTGGTCTGCTTCTTGCGTATGGCGTGCATGGCCCAAAGTTCTAGGACAACTTGTTCTATTTGATCTTATTTGGTTGTGCACGCCAGGTTGATTGCATTGGTTGAAACCGGGTGGATCATGTGAAGGTTGTAATCTCCCACCCCCAGTCCTTTGGTTTGTTTATGTTTCATTCGCAAGAAGAAGGAGCGGCAGAGAGCCGGGTTCAATCCTGACTAGGGGTGCTATCTGTGCAGAGTTTGTCTGTTCTCCCTGTGACCGCGTGTGTTTTCTCCAGATTCCTCCCACACTCCAAAGATGTACAGGCCTGTACGTTAATTGGCTTCCGTAAAATTGTAAATTGGAGCAAGTGTGTGGGATAGAGTCACTGTGTGGGGATTGCAGATCGACACGGACTCGGTGGCCCGTAAAGCCCATCTCTGAATCTCTAGAATAAAGAATCTTCTGGCTCAAATTACCCAACTATGGATTAAATTCTCTAATTGTGGGTTAAATTTACTAATTAGGGACTAGTCCCTCTAACTATGGGATTAAACTCTCCCCTGGGTTAAATAAGCAAATTATTTGTTTAATTTTCTAATTGAGGTTTGATTAAATGCCCCAGTTGTGTCCATGTCCGCGTGTCCCAGTGTTCCCATGTGTCCCAGTGTTCCCGCGTGTCCCAGTGTTCCCACGTGTCCCAGTGTTCCCACGTGTCCCAGTGTTCCCGCATGTCCCAGTGTTCCCACGTGTCCCAGTGTTCCCACGTGTCCCAGTGTTCCCGCGTGTCCACGTGTCCCAGTGTTCCCGCGTGTCCGCGTGTCCCAGTGTTCCCGCGTGTCCCAGTGTTCCCACGTGTCCCATTGTTCCCGCGTGTCCACGTGTCCCAGTGTTCCCGCATGTCCCAGTGTTCCCGCGTGTCCCAGTGTTCCCGCGTGTCCCAGTGTTCCCGCGTGTCCGCGTGTCCCAGTGTTCCCGCGTGTCCCAGTGTTCCTGCGTGTCCCAGTGTTCCCGCGTGTCCCAGTGTCCGCGTGTCCCAGTGTTCCCGCGTGTCCCAGTGTTCCCGCGTGTCCTAGTGTTCCCGCGTGTCCTAGTGTTCCCGCGTGTCCGCGTGTCCCAGTGTTCCCGCGTGTCCCAGTGTTCCCGCGTGTCCCAGTGTTCCCACGTGTCCCAGTGTTCCCACGTGTCCCAGTGTTCCCGCGTGTCCACGTGTCCCAGTGTTCCCGCGTGTCCCAGTGTTCCCACGTGTCCCAGTGTTCCCACGTGTCCCAGTGTTCCCGCGTGTCCACGTGTCCCAGTGTTCCCGCGTGTCCGCATGTCCCAGTGTTCCCGCGTGTCCCAGTGTTCCCACGTGTCCCATTGTTCCCGCGTGTCCACGTGTCCCAGTGTTCCCGCGTGTCCCAGTGTTCCCGCGTGTCCCAGTGTTCCCGCGTGTCCCAGTGTTCCCGCGTGTCCCAGTGTTCCCGCGTGTTCCGCGTGTCCCAGTGTTCGCGTGTCCCAGTGTTCGCGTGTCTCAGTGTTCCCGCGTGTCCCAGTGTTCCCGCGTGTCCGCGTGTCCCAGTGTTCCCGCGTGTCCCAGTGTTCCCGCGTGTCCGCGTGTCCCAGTGTTCCCGCGTGTCCCAGTGTTCCCGCGTGTCCCAGTGTTCCCGCGTGTCCCAGTGTTCCCGCGTGTCTCAATGTTCCCGCGTGTCCCAGTGTTCCCGCGTGTCCCAGTGTTCCCGCGTGTCCGCGTGTCCCAGTGTTCCCGCGTGTCCCAGTGTTCCCGCGTGTCCGCGTGTTCCCGCGTGTCCCAGTGTTCCCGCGTGTCCCAGTGTTCCCGCGTGTCCGCGTGTCCCAGTGTTCCCGCGTGTCCCAGTGTTCCCGCGTGTCCACGTGTCCCAGTGTTCCCGCGTGTCCCAGTGTTCCCGCGTGACCCAGTGTTCCCGCGTGTCCCAGTGTTCCCGCGTGTCTCAGTGTTCCCGCGTGACCCAGTGTTCCCGCGTGTCCTAGTGTTCCCGCGTGTCCCAGTGTTCCCGCGTGTCCCAGTGTTCCCGCGTGTCCCAGTGTCCGCGTGTCCCAGTGTTCCCGCGTGTCCCAGTGTTCCCGCGTGTCCCAGTGTTCCCGCGTGTCCCAGTGTTCCCGCGTGTCCCAGTGTTCGCGTGTCCCAGTGTTCCCGCGTGTCCCAGTGTTCCCGCGTGTCCCAGTGTTCCCGCGTGTCCCAGTGTTCCCTCGTGTCCCAGTGTTCCCGCGTGTCCCAGTGTTCCCGCGTGTTCCCGCGTTTCCCAGTGTTCCCGCGTTTCCCAGTGTTCCCGCGTGTCCCAGTGTTCCCGCGTTTCCCAGTGTTCCCGCGTGTCCCAGTGTTCCCGCGTGTTCCCGCGTTTCCCAGTGTTCCCGCGTGTCCCAGTGTTCCCGCGTGTCCCAGTGTTCCCGCGTGTTCCCGCGTTTCCCAGTGTTCCCGCGTTTCCCAGTGTTCCCGCGTGTCCCAGTGTTCCCGCGTTTCCCAGTGTTCCCGCGTGTCCCAGTGTTCCCGCGTGTCCCAGTGTTCCCGCGTGTCCCAGTGTTCCCGCGTGTTCCCGCGTTTCCCAGTGTTCCCGCGTGTCCCAGTGTTCCCGCGTTTCCCAGTGTTCCCGCGTGTCCCAGTGTTCCCGCGTGTCCCAGTGTTCCCGCGTGTCCCAGTGTTCCCGCGTGTTCCCGCGTTTCCCGCGTGTTCCCGCGTTTCCCGCGTGTTCCCGCGTTTCCCAGTGTTCCCGCGTGTCCCAGTGTTCCCGCGTTTCCCAGTGTTCCCGCGTGTTCCAGTGTTCCCGCGTGTCCCAGTGTTCCCGCGTGTCCCAGTGTTCCCGCGTTCCCAGTGTTCCCGCGTGTCCCAGTGTTCCCGCGTTTCCCAGTGTTCCCGCGTTTCCCAGTGTTCCCGCGTGTTCCAGTGTTCCCGTGTGTCCCAGTGTTCCCGCGTGTCCCAGTGTTCCCGTGTGTTCCAGTGTTCCCGCGTGTCCCAGTGTTCCCGCGTTTCCCAGTGTTCCCGCGTTTCCCAGTGTTCCCGCGTTTCCCAGTGTTCCCGCGTGTTCCAGTGTTCCCGTGTGTCCCAGTGTTCCCGCGTGTCCCAGTGTTCCCGTGTGTTCCAGTGTTCCCGCGTTTCCCAGTGTTCCCGCGTTTCCCAGTGTTCCCGCGTGTTCCAGTGTTCCCGCGTGTTCCAGTGTTCCCGTGTGTTCCAGTGTTCCCGTGTGTCCCAGTGTTCCCGCGTGTCCCAGTGTTCCCGCGTGTCCCAGTGTTCCCGCGTTTCCCAGTGTTCCCGCGTGTCCCAGTGTTCCCGCGTGTCCCAGTGTTCCCGCGTGTCCCAGTGTTCCCGCGTGTCCCAGTGTTCCCGTGTTCCGGTCCGTGCCTTTGTTGACGCGTTGCCCTGGTAACGCCCGACGCGGCTCCGCACCAAACATGGTAGGCGCTTCCGGCGGGCGCTGATTGGATGGAGCGCCCGCGTCACCGTGACCCGGAGAGAGTCGAGGGCGCAGAGAGACCGAGGAGAGGGTGCAGAGAGACATTAGAGGGTGCAGAGAGACCGAGGAGAGGGCGCAGAGAGACCGAGGAGAGGGCGCAGAGAGACAGAGCAGAGGGTGCAGAGAGACAGAGGAGTGGGTGCAGAGAGACAGAGGGTGCAGAGAGATAGAGGGTGCAGAGAGACAGAGGAGAGGGTGCAGAGAGACAGAGCAGAGGGTGCAGAGAGACAGAGGAGAGGGTGCAGAGAGACAGAGGAGAGGGTGCAGGGAGACAGAGCAGAGGGTGCAGAGAGACAGAGGAGAGGGTGCAGAGAGACAGAGGAGAGGGTGCAGGGAGACAGAGCAGAGGGTGCAGAGAGACAGAGGAGAGGGTGCAGAGAGACAGAGGAGTGGGTGCAGAGAGACAGAGGAGAGGGTGCAGAGAGACAGAGCAGAGGGTGCAGAGAGACAGAGGAGAGGGTGCAAAGAGACAGAGGAGAGGGTGCAGAGAGACAGAGGAGAGGGTGCAGAGAGACAGAGGAGAGGGTGCAGAGAGACAGAGGAGAGGGTGCAAAGAGACAGAGGAGAGGGTGCAGAGAGACAGAGGAGAGGGTGCAGAGAGACAGAGCAGAGGGTGCAGAGAGACAGAGCAGAGGGTGCAGAGAGACAGAGGAGAGGGTGCAGAGAGACAGAGGAGAGGGTGCATAGAGACAGAGGAGAGGGTGCAGAGAGACAGAGGGGAGGGTGCAGAGAGACAGAGGGTGCAGAGAGACAGGGCAGAGGGTGCAGAGAGACAGAGCAGAGGGTGCAGAGAGACAGAGCAGAGGGTGCAGAGAGACAGAGCAGAGGGTGCAGAGAGACAGAGGGTGCAGAGAGACAGAGCAGAGGGTGCAGAGAGACAGAGCAGAGGGTGCAGAGAGACAGGGCAGAGGGTGCAGACAGATATTGAAACAGAAAGCGAATGGGCTGGGAACAGAGACAGTGAAAGAAAGAATGGGTCGACTGGGCTTATATTCACTAGAATTTAAAGGATGAGAGAGGATCTTATATAAACGTATACAATTCTTAGAGGGTTGGACTAGATGCAGGAAACATGTTCCCGATGCTGGGGGTGTCCAGAACCAGGAGGTCACACTTTGGACTGAGATGAGGAAAAACGTTTTCACCCAGAGAGTTGTGAATCTGCGGAATTCTCTGCCACAGGATGCAGTGGAGGCCGATTCACTGGGTGTTTTCAAAAGAGAGTTAGATTTAGCTCTTAGGGCTAGCAGAATCAAGGGATATGGGGGGGAAAGCAGGAACGGGGAACTGATTGGGGATGATCAGCCATGATCACATTGAATGGCGGTCCTGGCTCGAAGGGCCGAATGGCCTCCTCCTGCACATATTTTCTATGTTTTCTATGAAAAGCGAGAAGATAGAATGGAGAGAAGAGGAAATGGAAGGTGGAAATGGAGCGAGGGTGGGGAAAGGAGGGAGATAATTTAGAAAGAGAGCGAATGGTAAGAGACAGACTTGGAGAGAGAGAATGAGACAAAGTGAAAGAAGGGAGAACAAAGAGAAAATTGACAGAAAGGGAGACGGTGAAAGGAGAGAGAGAGAGAGAGAGAGAGAGAGAGAGAAAGAAAGGGAGGATTGAGAGTGGTAGAGCCAGCAGCGAGAGAGCGAGTGCAGAGACAGAGAGAATGGGGGATGAGAAAGGAGAGGAGAGAATGGAGATGGGCAGAGATTGGCGAGAGAGGAGAGTGTTGGGGGGGGGGGGGGGGGGGGGGGTGGGCGACCAGAACTGTATTCAATATTCTAAATGCCACCTAACCACAGTCCCACACAGCTGCCACCTGGCTTTGCTCAATGAAGGCCAACACACCTTTGGTTAGGTGGCATTTAGGTAGCACACCTTTACCTTTAGGTAGCTACCTCTACCTTTAGGTAGCTACCCCCAGGTCGGTATTAACATGTTAGGGATTGACTTGAATCCAACTCCCCAAAGCCATTTTGGCCCTTCTAACCGCCCGTTTAAGTTAATACCTATTTTCTTCGTGTTCAAAGGTCATGTCTGATTCCAGCCTCTTCAAACCCTGCCTCCACTTCATTTTACTTTCTGACAAACTCTGAACCTGCCGCGTCTGAACTTTGATCAACTGGTCTTTGAACAACTCCCACCGGTCAGAATGTGGAAAAACCTGCAGGCGCTGGTTTATAAAAACATAGAAAATAGGTGCAGGAGGAGGCCATTCATTGTGATCATGGCTGATCGTCCCCAATCAATAACCCGTGCCTGCCTTCTCCCCGTATCCCTCGACTCCACTAGCCCCTAGAGCTCTATCTAACTCTCTCTTAAATCCATCCAGTGATTTAACCTCCACTGCCATCTGCGGCAGGGAATTCCATACATTCACAACTCTCTGGGTAAAAAAGTTTTTTCTCACCTCAGTGTTAAACGGCCTCCCCTTTATTCTAAGACTGTGGCCCCTGGTTCTGGACTCGCCCAACATTGGGAACATTTTTCCTGCATCTAGCTTGTCCAGTCCTTTTATAATTGTATATGTTTCTATAAGATCCCCCTCATCCTTCTAAACTGCAGTGAATACAAGCCTAGTCTTTTCAATCATTCCTCATATGACTGTCCCGCCATCCTAGGGATCAATCTGGTGAACCTGTCAGAGACAGACAAAGTACTGGGGTAACTCAGCGAGTCGGGCAGCCCCTCTGGGGTGAAAGGATGGGTTTGGGACGTTTCTTCAGCCCTTTGCCTGAAGTTACTCCAGCTCTGTGTCTATATCCTGGATGGGAGATGTGGTCTGACCCAATAACATCCGCTCCACAGCCTAACAAGTGCCATTAATCGAACTCTGTCCTCCCGCGAGTTCCAGACTTGTCCCTATTCATAACCATCTTAAAACCCCATTCCCACTGGAACACAGGAGGCCGAGGGCGACCTTGTAGCGTCAGCCCAGAACCCACTATTTGCAGCGAGGCACCGCTCGGCCCGTCAGCAGATACTAGCCCCTGTGTTCAGTTAGCTTCTAACTCCCCTCGCGTGACGGGTAGCGGCAGCTCCCGACCCCTGCAGGCGGCCACTCGGCCCAACCACCCCCTGCTACCCCCCCCAAAACAGACGCAGCAGCCAAACGTGTATGGTTTACGATTTATTGATGCACAAGGAAAATAGAAAAAATAAACATCTCTATAAATAAATTAAATGGAACCGTTTTCATGGAAAACTGATATTTGAAACACGACAGATGAGGCCGCGAAATAAATAATTGATCATTTATACAATTTACACATGAGGTTGGATCTGAGGGCGGGCGGGCCGGCCGGCCGGCGGCTTGGAGCCGGGTCGCGCTACAAGGCGAGCAGCGTGGGTGAGTTGAGCGGCCCTGCCGGGTGCTCGGGGCCGGGGAAGCTGAAGGCGAAGGCGTCGGGCAGGGCGGCCGGGGTGGCGGCGAGCACGGGGGTGCAGAGCGGCTCGCAGTCCAGGGGCAAGGCCGGGTACAGCGGCTCCCAGTCGGCCAGGCTGATCAGATCCAGGTCGGGGACCGAACGTCCCGAGTCGGCGCTTCTGGCGTGGAGCGGGGCCGGGGACGCGGTCTCCCGGCTCACCTTGCAGAGCGGCCGGTGCGCGGCCAGAGACAGCTCCAGGCGCTCCTTCTCCTTCAACAGCGCCGCCACCTCGGCCTCCAGCATCGACCTCTCGCCCTCCAGGCGCTCAGTCTCCTGCGGGGCGGAAAGAGACGAGGGTCAGAACGGAGCAGCGGCGGCCCACCGACAACAACGCGACCCCCGGTCCCCAAACCGACCCCTGGTCTCCGCCCCAGCCCCCCAAACCAACCCGGTCTCTCTCTTCCCCCCCCCCCCCCCAAAACCATCCCCGGTCTCTCTCTTCCCCCCCCCCCCCCCAAAACCATCCCCGGTCTCTCTCTTCCCCTTCCCCCCCCCCCCCCCCCCCGTCTCCTCAATTCGAATCTCCTCGTCCACCCACCCCATGCAGGGTCAGTTCCCCCCCCCCCCCCCCCCATATCATCCTCTCACCCCCTCCCATCCTATCCCGCCGCGACACTCACCGTCTGCAATGTATCGGTCAGTTCCCGCCGTCGGTTGCGACATTTGGCCGCCGCCAGCTTGTTGCGCTCCCTCCGGAGCCGCCGCTTCTCCTCGTCTTCGGGGCAAAGCTGTGGACAGAAGCGAATGGGTGAGTGACTGCGACCAGGGGCGAGCCCGTATCTCCACAGTCCCGTCTCCCCCAATGTCTCCCTCTTTCCCCCCCCCCCCCCCCCCCTCCCTCCCCCCCTCCCTCCCTCCCCCCCCCCCTCTCCTTCCCCGCTCTGCAGCTTGGCTCACCTGCTCATTCCTGCCCCGGCGGCCCGAGTGCTTGGCGCCGCCGGCCCGGGTGTAGACGGGGTAGGGGTGTGTGCGGCCGGGGGACTGGGCTCCGGGCAACAGGTTGGGCCGCACCATCCACTGCAGATCCTGGCTGCTGCTCACTGCCGTCACCGTGGGCACGAACGGGTCTCCGCAGAAATCCTGGGGGAGAAGAAGGCGGGTTAGTGGTCGTTCGGCCCATCAGCACGATACCCTTCCCCCGGGTTCATCAGCCCCCCCCGTGTGGTCTCGGCGTCGGACCCGCCCCCTCCCCGGTTATTTCGGGCCAAATGGCCTACTCCTACACCTGTTTATGTTTCTATTTACGATTCTCTCTGCAGCAGTAACCTGCCCCCCCCCAACAGCCACTGTACCCCTGTCAATGGAGCTGTACCCCGATACTGACCCCAGTACCCTCTCTACCCCCCCCACTCCCCGTGGTCTCTCTACCCCACTCCCCCCGTGGTCCCTCTACCCCACTCCCCGTGGTCCCTCTACCCCACTCCCCGTGGTCCCTCTACCCCACTCCCCGTGGTCCCTCTACCCCACTCCCCGTGGTCCCTCTACCCCACTCCCCGTGGTCCCTCTACCCCACTCCCCGTGGTCCCTCTACCCCACTCCCCGTGGTCCCTCTACCCCACTCCCCGTGGTCCCTCTACCCCACTCCCCGTGGTCCCTCTACCCCACTCCCCGTGGTCCCTCTACCCCACTCCCCGTGGTCCCTCTACCCCACTCCCCGTGGTCCCTCTACCCCACTCCCCGTGGTCCCTCTACCCCACTCCCCGTGGTCCCTCTACCCCACTCCCCGTGGTCCCTCTACCCCACTCCCCGTGGTCCCTCTACCCCACTCCCCCCGTGGTCCCTCTACCCCACTCCCCCGTGGTCTCTCTACCCCACTCCCCGTGGTCCCTCTACCCCACTCCCCCCGTGGTCCCTCTACCCCACTCCCCCCGTGGTCCCTCTACCCCACTCCCCCCGTGGTCCCTCTACCCCACTCCCCGTGGTCCCTCTACCCCACTCCCCCCGTGGTCCCTCTACCCCACTCCCCGTGGTCCCTCTACCCCACTCCCCGTGGTCCCTCTACCCCACTCCCCGTGGTCCCTCTACCCCACTCCCCCCGTGGTCCCTCTACCCCACTCCCCGTGGTCCCTCTACCCCACTCCCCCCAGTGGTCTCTCTACCCAACTCTCTCTCCCCGCGTCAATGGAGCAGCGGCGCCTCCGTTTCTATTAATAACCCGGTAGCGCGTCAGCAGCAGCCGACGTCACGGTGACGCAGGAGCCGGCGGAGTCTCCATCAATGGAGCAGATTTATCAATGAAGCGGTTTTACAACCGGCGGGCGGGCGGGAGCTGAGCTGAGCCGTACCTGGGCGCTGCTGGCCGGGCTGCCGAGGCTGGAGAAAGAGTCTGTAGGCGAGAAGTATTGCGGGTCCGCCATGGAGGGCGAGTTGCTGCAGCGAGAGGCTGAGTCGTAGTCTGCGGGGAATCCGTGGAACATGTTGCTGACGGGCTTGTCTTCGTTGTCCTGCCGTGCGCGGTTCTCCCTTCAAAGCCGCTCCTCCCGAGCGGGTCTGAGCGCTAGACTCCGCGCCGCCGCTTATATAGACCCTGCCGCATTGACGTCACCGCCGCGCCCATCGACTGCCATTGCGGAGGGGGGGGGTTTCGGCCGCCAGCCGTGACCCTCAAACACCGCCTGTCCCCACCCCTCGCACACCCAGCGGCCGGCCGAGCGGTCAGTCAGGGCCTAATACACGGTTCCGACAGCTGGCTGTTGGCCCTCGGCAGTGGTGGCCTGGCTTCAGCCACTCGGCCAGGCGCGCCACCCCTAGCACCTTGCAGTGGTGGAATGGCGCACCGGAGACCCGATGACGTACATGTCCTTATATGGAATAATCCGAAGTGACGGGAAACCAACGCAAGGCGCCGCCCCTGGCAGCGCCGAGGTTAAACAAATAAACAGAGGGTTATATAAATAACACCCGCTCCACACCTAGCCCGGGACAAATCAATAACAGCAGCCAGGTTATATAAATAACACATCAAGCTGGAATAACTCAGGGGGGCCAGGCAGGCAGCGGGTCTTGAGAGAAGCAATAGGTGACATTTCAAGCCGAGATCCTTCTCCAGACCCGAACGTCACCCATTCCTTCTCTCCAGAGATGCTGTCTGTCCCGCTCAGTTACTCCAGCTTTTTCTGTCTGCCTTCGGTTCAAACCAGCATCTGCAGTTCCTTCCTACACACGCAAATGACACCCGCGGCTGACCCAGACGGGTTATATTTATAAACAGCGCAGGTCTAACAAATTAACGCCGCCTTCCCAAGCCGGGGTCAATGTATAAATAAACTACCTCCTAAACAGGTTATAGAAATTAAAAAAGATGCTGCCCGACCCGCTCAGTTACCCCCCCCCCCCCCCCCCATCACATTTTAAAATATATAAACCCTTCTCCACACCTCGTTCCGTACCTAGCCCGGATTAAATGATCAGACAGCGCAGGTACGAGAAATAAACGCCCCCTACCCAGAACAGGACAGCACGGGAACAAGTCCTTCATCCCGCAATGTCTGCGCCAAATATAATCCATCTCCCCCCCATCCCCTGCATAACCGTGTGACTATCTAAAAATAGAAGTAAATGCTGGTTTATACCCAGGAATGACACAAAATGCTGGTAATTGCATATTATAGTTGTATGTTAATGATTTGGACGAGGGAATTGAAAGCCTTTTGGCCAGGTTTGCGGATGATATGAAAGTAGGTGGAAGGGCAGGTGGTGTCGAGAAAGCAGGGACTCTGCAGAAGGACTTGGACAGGTTGGGAGAGTGGGCAGAGAAGTGGCAGATGGAATACAGTGGAGCAAAGTGTGGACTCATGCATTTTGGTAGCAGGAATAGAGGCGTAGACTACTTTCTATATATGGAGAACATCCATAAATCGGAGGTGCAAAGGGACTTGGGAGCTGGTGCAGGATTCCCAAAAAGTTAATCTGCAAATCGAATCGGTAGTAAAGAAAGCAAACTCACTGCTGGCATTTATTTCACGAGGGCTTGGCATTTGGAATATTGTGAGCAATTTTGGGCACCATGTCTGAGGAACAATGTGCTGGCTCTGGAGAGGGTCCAGAGAAACATAGAAACATAGAAATAATAGGTGCAGGAGTACGCCATTCGGCCCCAAGCCAGCACCACCATTAAATATGATCATGGCTGATCATTAAAAATCAGTACCCCGTTCTGGCTATTTCCCCACATTCCTTGATTCCCTTAGCACTAAGATCTAAATCTAACCCTCTCTTGAAAGAGGAGGTTTACAAGAATGATCCCAGGAATTATTAGGTTAACCTATGATGAGCGTTTGTCGGCACTGGGCCTGTACTCGCTGGAGTTTAGAAGAGTGAGAGGGGGCCTCATTGAAACATACAGAATAGTGAAAGGCTTGGACAGAGTGGATGTGGAGAGGATGTTTCCACTAGTGGGACAGTCTAGGACTAGAGGTCACAACCTCAGAATTAAAGGACATTCTTTTAGGAAGGAGATGAGGAGGAATTTATATAGTCAAAGGTTGGTGAATCTGTGAAATTCTTTGCCTCAGAAGGCTGCAGAGGCCAAGTCAGTGGATATTTTTAAGGCAGAGATAGACGGGTGTCAGGGGTTATGGGGAGAAGGCAGGAGAATGGGGTTAGGAGGGAGAGATACATCAGCCATGATTGAAATGGCGGAATAGACTTGATGGGCCGAATGACCTTGTGTAACTCAGCGGATCCGGCGACATCCCAGGAGACCCTAAACATCCCCTAGCCATGTCCTCCAGAGATGCTGCCTGACCCGCTGACACTCCAGCACTCACTGCCTGTCTAAACGCCTCATAGATGCAGCTGCAGTAGCTGCCCCATTCACCACCTTGCTCAGCTTTAAACTGCCCTTCTCACCTTAAACCTATGCCCACTAGTCCTTGACAACTCCAGTGGGGACTGACCCTAGGGTCAGAGGGTGATTGGGCGACTGGTCCCAGGGTCAAGGGCCTCACTTGGAACAGACACTGGGATCAGGCATTATTGGGCACTGACCCTGGGATTCAGGGGTCACTCTTCTTCTCGCATATATGACGTGCACAGCCTAAAGTTGATTGCATTCGTCGAAACAGGGTGAAGGTGTCACTGTGGTGTGAGCTGGTGTTCTCTGTGGTAGCTACAGCGGGCTTATAAATGGACAGTGTCAGCCCCCCAGTGTGGTTATGCAATGCTTATTGCACAGTTTGACCCTCAGCCACACATGCATTAACTGATCTCACCATCAGGACCGGTGTTCCTCTCCCCAACCTGCTGCAATAACTCCCTCCCTTCTGAGTCAGACAGTCTACAGCTAAAACCCTGACTCTCTCCAGGTGCTTTAGCTCACGTCTACAATTCCTCACACGCTCCATGTTCTGCAGTCCTGTCTGTCTGAAGCAGGATCCCGACCCGAAACCTCATCTGTCCATTCCCTCCACAGATGCTGCCTGACCCGCTGCATTCCTCCAGCACTACAGGACTTATTTTCCGTGCCGACAAGCATCAGCTCTAAAACAGACAATAACCGTCCATTTTCTTCCTCGCACCAACAACTGACGACAGACTCCAGAATCTCCACACCTCTGGTACCGATTCCCCACCCCCCCCCCCCCCCCCACAGATTTCCAGACAGTTCCAGAGCACCATCTACAGCCACACTGCACAGAAGCACAGAGCACTTCCTTTCTGGAGCCACACCCTAGTTACAAGTACTGACTTTGCTCCCTGGCCAGACTGACAAGCTCCCATTAACTGCTCCCAGCGTCTGAGTGAATACTGCACGCCAATTGTACAGTTGCCACACCCAGAGAACAAATGAACTGGAGTGAACACACACTCCATGTTGTCATTCCCCCCCCCCCCCCCGCTCCCCGGGGCAATGTCCCTGGTTGTGTGTACTACTAATAACAGTTCAGCAAGTGTACGCACACTCCCAGTGCCCAGGGCATGTGGTTCTTACACTCCAAGGAAGTATATTTCCCAAATAAGTACATCTTCCTTCAGTGTACACTGTGTATATTCTCACTGAGATTGTACTCCGCTTGTATTCATTACAATCCAATAGAAATTGGTAATAAGTAGCACTACCATCGAGCACAATGTCCTGTTGAGTATATACCTATTACGTGTATATGCCCGATAACTGTAAGGACACAGGGTGCTGGAGTAACTCAGCGGGCCAGGCAGCATCTGTGGGGAACATGGATAGGTGACGTTTCACAGAGTGCTGGAGTAACTCAGCGGGTCAGGCAGCATCTGTGGAGAACATGGATAGGTGACGTTTCACAGAGTGCTGGAGTAACTCAGCGGGCCAGGCAGCATCTGTGGGGAACATGGATAGGTGACGTTTCACAGAGTGCTGGAGTAACTCAGTGGGTCAGGCAGCATCTGTGGAGAACATGGATAGGTGACCTTTGGTCCCAAGCCGAAATGTCACCTATCCATGTTCTCCACACATGCTGCCTCACCCGCTGAGTTACTCCAGTACTCTGTCTCTTTTTGTGTATTAACCAGCATCTGCAGTTCCTTGTTTCTACATACTGTATTGCTCCCACTGCACATGTACTCCCAGTGTGTACACGCTCAGAATATACATGATGAGTGTGTACCAGTGTGCACACACCTCCCCTGGTACACCCCACAGGAAATCCTCACACTCGGTGTACACACTCATCACCCATTTTAATTGCATTTGACATACCCTGCCACTGCACAGATCCCTGAGTGTGTATCCCACTGGTACTCCTACACTAATGCTGCCTGGCCCGCTGAGTTATCCGGCGCTCTGTGCCTTATTCTGTAAACCAGCACCTGCCGTTCCTTGTGTCCACACAGAAGACTGTGAAGCCAAAGTCATTGGGTATTTTTAAGGCGGACATTGGCAGGTTCTTGATTAGTAAGTGTGTTAAACATTGTGGGGGGAAGGCAGGAGAGTGGAGTTGAGAGGGAAAGATGGATCAGCCACGATTGAATGGCGGAGTAGACGTGATGGGCCGAATGGCCTGATTCCACAGAGACGGGGAAGGGAGGATGGGTAGGGGGTGGGGGCGACTGGGACAGTGGGCGGAGAGGGGGGGACAGGGGATGGAGAGGGGGAGATGGGGTGCAGAGAGGGGGGTTGCATTTCACAGACCATTGTAGGATACTGGGTGGGGATGGGGAGGGGGGGGGGGGTGGGGGTGGTTGCTTTGCACGGTCAGAGTTGGACGTGTCCTGCATTTGTGTAGCGGTCCGGATGTCACGGGGTTCTTTGCCGAGCTGATTCCGCGCTCTCATCTCACGCCTACCATCAGGAAGGAGGTACAGGAGTCTGAAACCCATGACCTCCAGGGTGAAGGACAGCTTCTGAACCAAGCTCCTGAACACTGCACAACATGAACTGGACTCCAAAGGCAGCACTGTCTTTAGTTGCACTGTGGACTCTGGGCTTTGTTTCGCAGTGTTGGGGGTAGTAATGTGCTAATGTATTGGACTTGTGGACATCTGTGTGTGATAGTGTTTACAGGCCTGTCATGCTGCAGCAAGTCACAATCTCATTGTTCCATTGTCAGTATTTATGACAAACTCTCCTGACTATTGAGACTGTCCTCCAAGCTTGTACGTACATCTTGCACTAATTCACCTTGCACTAATCCACCTCGCACCAGTCCACCTCGCACCAGTCCACCTTGCACTAATTCACCTTGCACCAATCCACCTTGCACCAGTTCACCTTGCACCGATTCACCTTGCACTAATCCACCTTGCACTAATTCACCTTGCACTAGTTTGCCTTGCACTAATCCACCTTGCACTAGTGGTAGTGTCTCGGACTAGAGGTCATAGCCTCTGAATTAAAGGACGTTCGTCTAGGAAGATGTGGGGTTTCTTTAGTCAGAGGATGATGAATCTGTGGAATTCATTGCCACGGGCGGCTGTGGGGGCCAATTGATATTTTTAAGGCAGAGATAGATAGATTCTTGATTAGTACGGGAGTCAGGGTTTATGGGGAGAAGGCAGGAGAATGGGGTTAGGAGGGAGAGATTGATCAGCCATGATTGAATGGTGGTAGACAATGGGCCGAATGGCCTAACTCTGCTCCTATCACATGGTCTTATTCCACCTGGGCAGTTTGCACTATTCCATTGTGCACTAGTCCACTGTGCACTAGTGTAGCATGCCTTATTCCACTGCACCAGCCAGCCTGTTCACAGGCGAGAGACAGGGACAGGGCTCTTTAAAGAGTTCCTTGGTCTGGGAAGAGAGTGAGTTTGAGGGACAGGATGGGGAGGAGGGACCGGAGCGTTGCTGGACAATTGAATGACGCAAGAGTTCCCGTAAAGCGGCCAGTTGCCGGTGTCGGCACTATGCTGGGGGTGTGCCGGCTGTTGTTGATCCCAGGGAACAGCCTGGCAGATGGCCAGCCCTCTATCCCAACCAGGGCCCCAGGAACTGCCTTCCCTGACTGACAGCCTCGTGTTTTCTGGGAATCTCTCTCCAGGGGAACCATAAATAGCCGAGCTGCCGAGCTGACCACAGAGCTGGCCCTGGTCCCAGGCAGGCGCACACTTCAATGCCAACACATTCCAGCACTGTGTTGTTGCTGCAGAGCCTGCCTGCCTTTTGTTCAGCAGCTGGGAACCATTAGCATTCATCCCACTCAAGCTGACCACCAGTCCATGCTCACACATCCAGCACAAGCACCAATTCCGTTTAGTTTATTGTCACGTGTACGGAGTTACAGTAAAAAGCTTTTTTTGTTGCATGCTAACCAGTCAACAGAAAGATTATACATGATTACATTCGAACCGTCCACAGTGTCCAGATACACAATAAGGGAATAACGTTTAGAGCAAGGTAAACCCAGTACTGATGAGGTAGCTAGTAGGTCAGGGCTGCTCTCTGGTTGTGGTAGGATGATTCAGTTCCCTGAGAACAGCTGGGAAGAAATTGTTCCTGAATCTGGAGGTGTGCGTTTTCACACTTTTGTACCTTTTGCCCGATGGGAGAGGGGAGAAGAGGGAGTATCTGGGGTGCAATTCGTCCTTGATTATGCTGCTGGCCCTCAACAATGCTCGAGGCCATCAAGTACTGGACAAGTCACAGTGAAAATATTCCTCCCCTGACATTGAGGCCAGTGTGGTGGGGAAGCAGTCTGTGCCATGCCTCTGATGTGGGCAGCGTGTGTGCACGTGGGTATTTACTACAGTGTAGTAGGACTAGAGGGCACAGCCTCTGAATTAAAGGACGCTCCTTTAGGAAGGAGCTGAAGAGGAATTTCTTTAGTCATTGGGGTTTATGGTGAGTAGGCAGGAGAATGGGATTGAGAATGGGAAAGATAGATCAGCCATGATTAAATGGCGGAGTAACTTGATGGGCCGAAAGGCCTAAATCTGCTTCTATCACTTATGAATTTATGACACGCTGAGTTACTCCAGCACTATGAGCACTTTCTTTGTATACCAGCATCTGTAGTTCCTTGTGTTAGATTAGTGTTCATACTGCTGGGTTGTAAGCGACCCAAGCGGAATATGAGGTGCTGTTCCTCCAGTTTGTGTGTGGCCTCACTATGACCATTCAGTCATGTTGACTCATGGACTGGAGTTGCACTGGTGCAGACCAGGCTGATTCAACGGTTTCAAAGGTCTATTATTGTCACGTGTACCAATTAAGGTGCAGCGATATGCAAATTACCACACGGCCATACCAAGACACACAACTACATAAATGTTCACACAAACATCCACCACATTCCTCTCTGTGGATCCAGTGAAGACCAGACTGATCCAGTGGATGTGGAGGAATTGCCAGGGGTTTTGATAAAGTTTGGTGAACAAGGTTACAGCCCCTGGAATTGAGGTGAGAGGTTAGCACGGACTGAAAATAAACAGTCACATTAGAACCCCCCCCCAACCTCCTAACACCCTCCCCTCTCCCTCTCCCCCTCCCTCTCTCTCCCCCTCCCTCTCTCTCCCCCTCCCTCTCTCCCCCTCCCTCTCTCCCCCTCCCTCTCTCCCCCCTCCCCCACCCCCACCCTCTCCCCCCACCTCCCTCCCCTCCCACCACACCACCCCCTCCCTCTCTCCCCCCTCCCCTCCTCTCCCCCACCCTCTCACCCCCTCCCTCACTCCCCCTCCCTCTCTCCCCCTCCCCTCTCTCCTCCCTCACTCCCCCTCCCTCTCTCCCTCCCTCCCCCTCACCCTCCCCCTCTCCCTCCCCCTCTCCATCCCCCTCCCTCTCTCCTCTCCTTCTCTCCCTCTCTCTCCCTCTCCCTCCCCCCTCTATCTCTCTCCCCTCTATCTCTCTCTATCTCCCCCTCTATCTCTCTCTATCTCCCCCTCTATCTCTCTCTCTCTCCCTCTATCTCTCTCTCTCCCCCTCTATCTATCTCTCTCCCCCCTCCCTCTCTCCTCTCCTTCTCTCCCTCTCTCTCCCTCTCCCTCCCCCTCTATCTCTCTCCCCTCTATCTCTCTCTATCTCCCCCTCTATCTCTCTCTCTCCCCCTCTATCTCTCTCTCTCCCCCTCTATCTCTCTCTCTCCCCCTCTATCTCTCTCTCTCTCCCTCTATCTCTCTCTCTCCCCCTCTATCTATCTCTCTCTCCCTCTATCTCTCTCTCTCCCCCTCTATCTCTCTCTCTCCCCCTCTATCTCTCTCTCTCTCCCTCTATCTCTCTCTCTCCCCCTCTATCTATCTCTCTCCCCCTCTATCTATCTCTCTCTCCCCCTCTATCTCTCTCTCCCCTCTCTCTATCTCTCTCTCTCCCCCCTCCCCCCTCCCTCTCCCCCTGCCCCTCTATCTCTCTCTCCCCTCTATCTCTCTCTCCCCCCTCTATCTCTCTCTCCCCCCTCTCTCTATCTCTCTCTCCCTCTCTCTATCTCTCTCCCCCTCTATCTCCCTCTCCCCCTCTATCTCCCTCTCCCCCCTCTATCTCTCTCTCCCCCCTCTATCTCTCTCTCTCCCCCTCTATCTCTCTCCCCCTCTATCTCTCTCCTCCCTCTATCTCTCTCCCCCCTCTATCTCTCTCTCCCCCCTCTATCTCTCTCTCTCCCCCTCTATCTCTCTCCCCCCTCTATCTCTCTCCCCCCTCTATCTCTCTCTCCCCCTCTCTATCCCTCTCCCCCTCTATCCCTCTCCCCCTCTATCCCTCTCCCCCTCTATCTCTCTCTCCCTCCCTCTCTCTATCCTCTCTCCCCCCTCTATCTCTCCCTCCCTCTATCTCTCTCCTCCCTCTATCTCTCTCCCCCCCCTCTCTCTATCTCTCCCCCCCTCTCCCTCTCCCCCCCCTCCCCCTCTATCCCTCTCCCTCTCTCTATCTCCCTCTCTCCCTCTATCTCTCTCCCCCTCTATCTCTCTCCCCCCCTCTATCTCTCTCTCTCCCCCCTCCCCCTCTCCCTCCCTCTCCCCCTCTCCCTCCCTCTCCCCCTCTCCCTCCCTCTCTCCCCCTCTATCCCTCTCCCTCTCTCTATCTCCCTCCTCTATCTCTCTCTATCTCTCTCTCCCCTCTATCTCTCTCTCCCCCTCTCTCTATGTCTCCCCCCCTCTCCCTCTCCCCCTCCCTCTCTCTATCTCTCTCCCCCCCTCTATCCCTCTCCCCCTCTCTCTATCTCCCTCTATCTCTCTCTCTCTCCCTCTCTCTGCTCCTGCCCTCTCCCCCCCGTGTTTTACCGCGCCGTTGCCCCCGGCGACGGTCAACGCGCGTGATGTTCTCTGACGTCACTCGTTCCTGGACGTCAGCGTTTCCGTGGAAACACGGGGTGACGTCAGCGTCCCCACGTCGGGCGCGCCGGTCGCCCTGGCAACGGCGCAGCCGCAGAGCGGCCGCAGGGGGGCGGAAGCGTCGAGCCGTCGCCGCCCCGCCCCGCACCAGGGACCAGGGATGATGCAGCGCGGATGGCCACGGTGTGTTCACCCACAAACCTGGAGCGGAGCGCCCGGAGAGGACGTGGGCAGCTGTATTTCCACAGGCCTTTGCTGAGAGAGATTGTCGCACTGCATCCACTGATGGTGAGAGAGGGCCAGAGCAACACATGTCCCTACACTAGCAATGTTGCAACATTTTGAGATTTTAAAAATCAAGTCTGCAATTTATCCCATCAGATAAAGCACAAAAATAAGTTTAATTTGACACCTAATTCACTTTCATATCTTCAGTATTAAAAAAGTTATGGCCATTTTCATACTCGGAAATTAGCATCTTGTTCCCCATTGCTTTTCCACTGACTTAACACAAAAGTTGTGATCGATGACAGTCAAAAGCCCATAACTTTCTTAAAAATTAAGAGAACTGAAAGAAATTTTCAGTTATTATAGATTGAAGCATTCTGAAACTAATATGAAACAATCTTACTTGGATGACCTGAAATTAAAGCATATCATTAGTTAGTTACCCAATTGTAGCCAATTACAAAATTAAATTACAAGATCTAAACATCTATCCATTTCTTAAGAAAATATTAACTTTTTTTTTCCAAGCCTAAGTGTCCAAATAACATTCACACAAGAATTCACAATATAACATGATCTTAAAATCTAATTGTCATTAATTTATAGGCCAAATTGAAGGAATTTTGTGTTTAATGCCTGTAAATTAATGGGCTTTTTAAATCGGCTTGCGAGTGGGGTTTTGTGGAACGCGATGGATTGGAACGTTGCGGTTGCGGTGAATTTAAACCCAATATCGCAGGAAAAATTCTGCCGGTTCGTATGGGGACTAAATCACCGTTTCGCAACGAAATATTGATTAAAGTCCCCTAAGCAAGCAAGTGTATATGTACAAATAAACAGTTTTCACTTACCTGTCCCCTACGTAAAATCCGTCCCGTGTGAGCGTTCACGGCATTAGGAGCTAATTTTTATTTTACTGCAGCGCAGAAATAGTCGGGCGATTTAAATAAAAAAAAATAAAATTAACTTACCGGCAGTTGGAACGAATCTCCAGAAATAGATCGCACTCCGACAAAATATTATTCTGGGTGGCAAGGGGAAAACCGCATTGTAACCCCCCCCCCCCCTTAAAGGCGCCAAAGTCGCGCACACGGCCAGCGGCAGAACTGCAGCACTGCTAAAGGTAAGTTTTGTAACATACCTACCTACACCTCAATAGACAACAGACAATAGGTGCAGGAGTAGGCCATTCAATGTGATCATGGCTGATCATCCCCAATCAGTACCCCGTTCCTGCCTTCTCCCCATATCCCCTGACTCCGCTATCTTTAAGAGCCCTATCTAACTCTCTCTTGAAAGCATCCAGAGAACCTGCCTCCACCGCCCTCTGAGGCAGAGAATTCCACAGACTCACAACTCTCTGTGAGAAAAAGTGTTTCCTCGTCTCCGTTCTAAATAGCTTGCTCCTTATTCTTAAACTGTGGCCCCTGGTTCTGCACTCCCCCAACAACGGGAACATATTCCCTCTCATCCTTCTAAACTCCAAAGTGTACAAGCCCAGCTGCTTCATTCTCTCAGGATATGACAGTCCCGCCATCCCGGGAATTAACTCCTCCCTCACCTGGCTCCATCCGGGTGAGACACAGGTCCATGTGCACCTCCATCTGCCTCCTCCAAAGACGCTGTCAAGACTGTAGATGGCTACAATCAGGTTGTCCACAGTGTACACGTACGGGATGTAACATTTAGTGGAAGGTCAAGGCCAGGGGATTAAGAGGAGCACAATTCCAATCAACTTTTTCCATTTTTCCCAAAGTGGCCTCCTGTGCATCGCCGACACCAAGCGATGTATGCGTATTTCAACGTATGCGACAAGCAGTGATGGTGATTGTTCATCAAGAAACAGATACAATGAACATTTACGCTTGGTCTGCCAAGGCCCAATGGATGTTACGGTGCTAACCATTTTAACTCCAGTTGCCTTTACCACATTACCTTTCTGTCCTGCGCCCCCTCCACTGCTAGAGTGAGGCCACAAACAAACTGGAGGCACACTACCTTTTATTCTGCTTGGGTACTTTACAAATCAGTGGTATGAACACTGAATTCTTCAATTTTAGGTAACCCCCCCCCCACTTCTGTTTCTCCCACACCCCCCCCTTTCCTCTCTCTCTCTCTCCCGCCCCCCAACCCCGTTCCCCATCTGGACCTGCACCTATTTCTACCCTCATCCTCCTCCTTATTCTCGTTTCACAATTTGCAAATTTTATTTTGGAGATACAGCGCGGAAAACATAACAATATATAAAATAGGTGCAGGAGTAGGCCTTCGAGCCTGCACCGCCATTCAATATGATCATGGCTGATCATCCACAATCAATTCCCCGTTCCTGCTTTCTCCCCATATAGAAACATAGAAATTAGGTGCAGGAGTAGGCCATTCGGCCCTTCGAGCCTGCACCGCCATTCAATATGATCATGGCTGATCATCCAACTCAGTATCCCGTACATGCCTTCTCTCCATACCCTCTGATCCCCTTAGCCACAAGGGCCACATCTAACTCCCTCTTAAATATAGCCAATGAACTGGCCTCAACTACCCTCTGTGGCAGAGAGTTCCAGAGACCCACCACTCTCTGTGTGAAAAAATTCCTTCTCATCTCGGTCCTAAAGGATTTCCCCCTTATCCTTAAGCTGTGACCCCTTGTCCTGGACCTCCCCAACACCGGGAACAATCTTCCTGCATCTAGCCTGTCCAACCCCTTAAGAATCTTGTAAGTTTCTATAAGATCCCCTCTGAATCTCCTAAATTCTAGAGAGTATAAACCGAGTCTATGCAGTCTTTGTTCATAAGACAGTCCTGACATCCCAGGAATCAGTCTGGTGAACCTTCGCTGCACTCCCTCTATGGCAATAATGTCCTTCCTCAGATTTGGAGACCAGAACTGTACGCAATACTCCAGGTGTGGCCTCACTAAGACCCTATACAACTGAAGTAGAACCTCCCTGCTCCTATACTCAAATCCTTTTGCTATGAAAGCTAACATACCATTGGCTTTCTTCACTGCCTGCTGCACCTGCATATCCTTTGATTCCCTTAGCCCTAATAGCTAAATCTAACTCTCTCTTGAAAGAAGCAGGCCCTTCGGCCCACCGGGTCCGCGCCGACCAATAATCCCCGCAGACTAACACGATCCTACACACACAGGGGACAATTTACGCATACACCAAGCCAATTTACCTACTAACCTGCACGTCTTTGGAGTGTGGGAGGAAACCGAAGATCTCAGAGAAAACCCACGCAGGTCACGGGGAGAACGCACAAACTCTGTGAGATGGCGCCCGTAGTCAGGATGGAACCCGGGTCTTCACACAGCAACTCTACCGCTGCACCACCGTGACCGCCCGGGGGGTTGGGGGTTGCAACTCTTCCATCGCTCTGTCTCACACTTCCTGCTTCAATCTCTGGCTTTTGTGTCAACCGTCTGCCAATCTAAGCCCGCTCGCCCAGTACCTGGTACGCTTGGTCCTGCTGCTCCACGCTACACTATCTACCACGACCTACCCTCTCATCATTTTATACACATCCATCAGGTCTCCCCACTACTTCCGGCATTCCAGAGAAAACGATCCAAATCTGTCCAGCCTCTCCCTGTATCTAACACCCTCTAATCCCGGCATCATTCTGGTAAACCTCCTCTGCACCATCTCCAAAGCCCCTTCCTGGAACTTAGTTTTGTTTATTGTCACGTGTACCGAGGTACAGTGAAAAGCTTTTGTTGTGTGCTAACCAGTCAGTGGAAAGACAACTCATGATTACAATTGAGCCATTTCCAATGTATAGATACATGATAAGGGAATAACATTTAGTGCAAGATAAAGCCGGTACACTCTAATCATAGTCCAAGGGTCACTAAGATAGTGGTTCAGGACCAGTCTCTGGTTGCGGTAGGATGATTCAGGTGCCTGATAACAGCTGGGAAGAAACAGTCCCTGAATCTGGAGGTGTGCGTTTTCACACTTCTGTACCTCTTGCCTGGCGGGAGAGGGGAGAAGAGGGAGTGGCCAGGGTGACTCGTCCTTGATTATGCTGCTGGCCTTGCCGTGGCAACGTGAGTTATCAATGCGGCCTAACCAAAGTCCTATCAAGTTGCATCATGACCTCCTGACACTTGTACTCAATGCCTCCACAAGTACTCATATGCCTTCTTGGCACTTTGAGGGCGTTATGGACTTGGACCCCACGTTCCCTCAGTACATTGAAGATCCCTCTGCAGGAAGGCAGGACACCTTGGGAGGACAGCATTGATGACAGAAGGGTCGGGGTGCAAGTGCACATCGGGTAGACACAGTGGCAAGATGGGTAGACAAGGTGATGAGGGTTTAGGTGTGCTTGCCTTCATCAGTCAGGGCGTGGTGTACAAACATTGGAACGGTGTTGCACCTCTATAAAACTGGTCAGGCCACATTTGGAGATCTGCGTGCAGTTCTGGCCGTCCCATTTCAGGAAGGACTGGAGAGGAGGTTTACCAGGAGGTGTGCGGGGACAAGATTTTACATAGTGTGGTGGAGCCTGGAACGCGCTGCCAGGAGTGGGGGTGGAGGCAGATACCACAGTGGTGTTTAAGAGGCTTTTGGACAGGCACGTGGATATGCAGGGAATGGAGGAATACGGATCACATGCAGGCAGAGGAGATTAGTTTAACTTGGCATTATGTTTGGCACAGACATTGTGGGCTGAAGGGCCTGTTCCTGTGCTGTACTGTTCTATGCTATGTTTAGCACAGACATTGTGGGTGAATGGCCTATTCCTGTGCTGGGCTGAAGATCCTGTTCCTGTCCTGTCAAAGCAGGAACGGGGTACTGACTTTAGATGATCAGCCATGATCCTATTGAATGGCGGTGTTGGCTCGAAGGGCCAAATGGCCTACTACTGCACCTATTTTTCTATGTTTCTACGTTCAGCACAGACATTGTGGGCCGAAGGGCCTGTTCCTGTGCTGGACTGTTCTGTGTGCATGTCTCAATGACATGGTTACCAATGTGTTCATTAAAGCTCTGAGCTCATCTTCCCAGTTGGATTCTTGCAATAGTTTGACTTTTAATTTTATATTCCCCTCACGTATTTGACATTCGCACTTGACGAGAGGGTTCTGACTCGACACCTCTTATACTTTTATAAACTTCTATACTTATCAATGATCTCGATGATGGGGTGGAAAATTGGATAAGTAAGTATGCAGATGATACTAAGATAGGTGGTGCTGTGGATAATGAAGTAGATTTTCAAAGTCTACAGAGAGATTTGGGCCATTTGGAAGAGTGGGCTGAAAGATGGCAGATGGAGTTTAATGCTGATAAGTGTGAGGTGCTACATCTTGGCAGGACAAATCAAAATAGGACGTACATGGGAAATGGTAGGGAATTGAGGAATGCTGTGGAACAGAAGGATCTAGGAATAACTGTGCATAGTTCCCTGAAGGTGGAATCGCATGTAGATAGAGTGGTAAAGAAAGCTTTTGGTGTGCTGGCCTTTATAAATCAGAGCATTGAATATAGGAGTAGGGAAGTAATGTTAAAATTGTACAAGGCATTGGTAAGACCAATTCTGGAGTATGGTGTACAATTTTGGTCGCCTAATTATAGGATGTCAACAGAATGGAGAGAGTACAGAGGAGATTTACTAGAATGTTGCCTAGGTTCCAGCAACTAAGTTACAGAGAAAGGTTGAACAAGTTGCGTCTTTGTTCTTTGGAGCGCAGAAGGTTAAGGGGGGACTTGATTGAGGTCTTTAAAATGATGAAAGGGATAGACAGAGTTGACGTGGATAAGCTTTTCCCATTGAGGGTAGGGAAGATTCAAACAAGAGGGCATGACATGAGAATTAAGGGACAGAAGTTTAGGGGGAACTTCTTTACTCAGAGAGTGGTGGCTGTGTGGTATGATCTTCCAGCAGAAGTGGTGGAGGCAGGATCGATTTTAACATTTAAAAGTAAAGTGGATAGGTATATGGACGGGAAAGGAATGGAGGGGTATGGTCTGAGTGCAGGTAGATGGGACTAGGGGAAAATAAATGGTCGGCACGGACTGGAAGGGCCGAGAAGGCCTGTTTCCGTGCTGTAATTGTTATATGGTTATATGGTTATACTTCCATTCAGATTCTGATGCTCCAGAGAACACAATTCAAGTTTCTACTACCCCACTCTATAGCCAATAGCCTCTAATCCGGGCATCATTCAGGGAAACCTCTTCTGCACCCGCTCCAAAGCCCCCACATCGCACTTGTAATGTGCTGAACAAAACTGCACGTTATACTCCAAATACGACCCAACCCAAGTTTCATATGTGTTTTGCAATGAAACTTTTGATATGTTGCCAACATATCTACTCAACACCGACCGATGAAGACAAACATGTCTCACGTCGCCTTTCCCACCCATTCATTCAAGGCGCATCAGCCTGTAATTTGCAAGATTATCCTTGTAGTCTTCTTAAACAGAGGATCAACAATGGTTGTTACATGGAAACATAGAAAATAGGTGCAGGAGTAGGCCATTCTGCACCTCAAGCCAGCACCGCCATACAATACAACACAACACAATAATACTTTATTAACCAAGTATGTTTTGCAACATACGAGGAATTTCATTTGCCAAGTCAGTCATACAAATAAAAAGCAGCAGAACATACAAAATACATTTTAACATGAACATCCACCACAGTGACTCCTCCACATTCCTCACTGTGATGGAAGGCGGGAAAAAGTTCAATGTCTTCCCTTCTTTGATCTTCCATGGTCGGGGGCCTCCAGCCTTCCATTGACAGGAAGATCTTGACTCCCATAGCTGATCATCCAAAATCACTACCCCGTTCCTGTTTTATCCCCATATCCCTTCATTCCGCTAGCCCTAAGAGCTAACATCCAGTGAATTGGCCTCCACTGCCTTCTGCGGCAGAGAATTCCACCGATTCACAACTCTCTGCGTGAAAATGTTTTTCCTCATCTCAGCCCTAAATGGGCTACCCCTTATTTTTAAACTGTGACCCCTGGTTCTGGACTCCCCCAACATAGGGACATTTTTTCCAGCATCTACCCTGTCCAATCCTCTAAGAATGTAATATGTTTCTATAAGATCGCCTCTCATCCTTCTAAATTCCAGCGAATACAAGCCCAGTCAACCCATTCTTTCATCATACGTCAGTCCTGCCATCCCGGGAATTAACCTTGTAAACCGACGTTGCACTCCCTCAATAGTAAGAGTGTCCTTCCTCAAGTTAGGAGACCAAAATTGCACACAATACTCCAGGTGTGGTCTCACCAGGGCCCTGTACAACTGCAGTAGGACCTGCATGCTTCTAAACTCAAATCACTCACAATGAAGGCCAACATGCCATTCGCTTTCTTCACTGCCTGCTGTACCTGTATGTTTACTTTCAGTGACTGATGTACAAGGACACCCGGGTCTCGTTGCACCTCCCCTTTTCCTAATCTGACATAATTCAGATAATAATCTGCCTTCCTGTTCTTGCCACCAAAGTGGATAGCCTCACATTTATCCACATTATAATGCATCTGCCATGCTTCTGCCCACTCACCCAACCTATCCAAGTAACCTTGCATCCTCATAGCATCCTCCTCGCAGCTCACACTGCCACCCAGCTTGAGGTCATACGCAAATTAAAAAATGTTACATTTAATTCCCTCGTCTAAATTGTTAATATATATTGTAAATAACTGGGGTCCCAGCAGTTTTTATATTCCCCGCAAGCTTTCTTTCATGCTCTTTTTTCACCCTCTTATTTAACCCCTTTGTCCAGCTCTGTTGAGTTCTAAATTTCTCCCAGTCCTCTGGTTTGCTGCTTCCTCTGGCCGTTTTATACGGCATTTTCTTGGATTTAACACTTGGTTCTTGGTCCTCCAAAATATTCCAAATGGAATTTAAACTGGAGGTGGTGGAGGGAGGACTTAAGCCAGAAAAGGTTTTTGGGAAGAAAGAGCTACCTTAAATTTAGTTGTATCTGGTTGGGTAACTATAGTAGGGTGGAGATTATTCCATGCTTTAATTGTGCGGGTGAAGAACAAATCTGTCTTGGTAGCTGGAATCTCAAATTGGATCGAATGCCCTCGTCTGCTCCTAATTGGTTTGGGTTTGGTGTAGGTCTTGTAATCTATGTCGAGCTGACCATTTAACATTTTGTAAAAAACAGGTCAAACGGTGAGCTTCACGTCTGTCTTTGAACACTGCCCTTGATTTCCCTCGTCAGCCACGGTTGAGCCGCCCTCCCCGTTTTATTTTTTCACCAGACAGGGATAAACAATTTTTGGAGTTCATCCATGCGGTCTTGAAATCTTTGCCATTGCATCTCCACCGCCAACTCTTGAAGTATACTTTGCCAGTCTATCCTAA
This sequence comes from Raja brachyura, assembly GCA_963514005.1. The sequence goes on from OY740789.1 coordinate 2,824,051, forward strand.
CCAATACCCGTCTCATACCTTCATAGTCTCCTTTATTCAAGTTCAGGACCCTAGTCCCTGAGTTAACCGTGTCACTCTCCATCCTAATGCAGAATTCCACCATATTATGGTCACTGTTGCCCAAGGGGCTTTGCACAACAAGGTCGCTAACTAACCCTTCCTCATGACACAATACCCAGTCTAGGATGGCCTGCCCTCTAGTCGGTTCCTCTACATCTTGGCTTAAAAACCCATCCCGTATACACGCCAGGACATCCTCCTCCTCAGCACTGTTACCAATTTGGTTGGCCCAATCTGTATGTAGATTAAAGTCACCCATGATAACGCTGTACCTTTGCTACACGCATCCCTAATTTCCTGCTTGATGCTGTCCCCAACCTCCCTACTGCAGTTTGGTGGTCTGTATACAACTCCAACATGCGTTTTTTGCCCTTAGCTATTTCGCAGTTCTACCCCTACAGATTCTACAGCATCCAAGCTAATGTCCCTCCTTATTATTGCATTCATCTCCTCTTTAACCAGCAACCACCCCAGACCTCCTCTTCATTTCTGTCTATCATAGAAAAATAGGTGCAGGAGTAGGCCATTCGGCCCTTCGAGCCTGCACCGCCATTCAATGTGATCATGGCTGATCATCCAACTCAGTATCCCGTACCTGCCTTCTCTCCATACCCCCTGATCCCTTTAGCCACAAGTGCCACATCTAACGCCCTCTTAAATATAGCCAACGAACTGGCCTCAACTACCTTCTGTGGCAGAGAATTCCAGAGACTCACCACTCTCTGTGTAAAGAATGTTTTCCTCATCTCAGTCCTAAAGGAATTCCCCCTTATCCTTAGACTGTGACCCCTTGTTCTGGACTCCCCCAACATCGGGAACAATCTTCCAGCATCTAGCTTGTTCAACCCCTTAAGAATTTTGTAAGTTTCTATAAGATCCCCCCTCAATCTTCTAAATTCCAGTGAGTACAAACCGAGTCTATCCAGTCTTTCCTCATATGAAAGTCCTGACATCCCAGGAATGTCTATCCTTCCTGAATATTGAATACCCCTGCATGTTTAGCTCCCAGCCTTGGTCACCCTGGAGCCATGTCTCTATAATTCCAACTTTATCATATTCCTTAACTACTAACTGCACATTCAATTCATCCATCTTATTACGAATGCTCCTCGTATTAAGGCACAAAGCTTTCAGGTTTGTTTTCCTTGTCTCCATTCTCCCTTTTACCTCTGTCCTCCTTTTATGACCCTCTGCCTCCCTGCATCGGTTCCCAACCCCTTGTCCTGTTAGTTTAAACGTGACCTTTTACACTCTCTTTCCCGTTATTCTCCAGTCCAGGAACAAGACCATGACTAAGGAGGTCGCAGAGATCTCTGCCAAGGTCACGGAGATCTCTGCCAAGGTCACGGAGATCTCTGCTAAGGTCACGAAGGTCGCAGAGATCTCTGCCAAGGCTCCCTGGCTTCATGCCCTGGGACAGATCCCATCCACCAACACCTCCTCCTTCTCAATATCCACCTGCCCTTAAATCTGCCCACGCTCACACAGAGGAATAGATCGGGTAGATGCACATAGTCTCTTGCCCAGAGTAGGGGAATCGAGGATCAGAGAACATAAGTTCAAGATGAAGGGGAAAAGATTTAATAGGTATCTGAGGGGTAACTTTTTCACACAAAGGGTGGTGGGTGTATGGAACAAGCTGCCAGAGGAGGTAGTTGAAGCTGGGATTATCCCATCATTTGAGAAACAGTTAGACAGGTACATGGATAGGACAGGTGTGGAGGGATATGGACCAAGCGCAGGCAGGTGGGACTAGCGTAGCTGGGACTAGCGTTGCTGACCCAGCAGGAGACACGTAGACCGGGCATGGTGAGATGTGGCACCGTGCGCAGTGTCAGTGTGGCACTGACGTATGTGGGCAGGCAGCGAGGCCTGGGTGCCGATGTTGCAACTCCCTCTGTGTCCCAGTGCAGGGAGATGAGAGGCGGAACAGGAAGGCTGGATCGTTGTGTAACTCCCCTGGCACACAGCCACTCGCTGAGGCAGTTGTGTAATCAGCTGAAGAGCTGCGGGCGGCCGTTCAGAGCCAGCAGAGCGCTGGTGTGGGCACCAGTAATGTGGCTCTCTGATAACCTGCTGGGCAGCATCCTCCATCCGCTGTGGGTGCAGAGGACACAGATCACACAACAGTGCTGACACACACAGAGCGCTGGAGTAACTCAGCGGGTCAGGCAGCATCTGTGGAGAACATGGATAGGTGACGATTCACAGAGTGCTGGAGTAACTCAGCGGGTCAGGCAGCATCTGTGGAGAACATGGATAGGTGACGTTTCACAGAGTGCTGGAGTAACTCAGCGGGTCAGGCAGCATCTGTGGAGAACATGGATGGGTGACGTTTCACAGAGTGCTGGAGTAACTCAGCGGGACAGGCAGGCAGCATCTGTGGAGAACATGGATAGGTGACGTTTCACAGAGTGCTGGAGTAACTCAGCGGGTCAGGCAGCATCTGTGCAGAACATGGATAGGTGACGTTTCACAGAGTGCTGGAGTAACTCTGCGGGTCAAGCAGCATCTGTGCAGAACATGGATAGGTGACGTTTCACAGAGTGCTGGAGTAACTCAGCGGGTCAGGCAGCATCTGTGGAGAACATGGATAGGTGACGTTTCACAGAGTGCTGGAGTAACTCAGCGGGTCAGGCAGCATCTGTGGAGAACATGGATAGGTGACATGGTAAATGGTAGGGAATTGAGGAATGCTGTGGAACAGAGGGATCTAGGAATAACTGGGCATAGTTCCCTGAAGGTGGAATCGCATGTAGATAGGGTGGTAAAGAAAGCTTTTGGTGTGCTGGCCTTTATATATCAGAGCATTGAATATAGGAGTGGGGAAGTAATGTTAAAATTGTACAAGGCATTGGTGAGACCAATTCTGGAGTATGGTGTACAATTGTGGTCGCCTAATTATGGGAAGGATGTCAACAAAATAGAGAGAGTACAGAGGAGATTTACTAGAATGTTGCCTGGGTTCCAGCAACTAAGTTACAGAGAAAGGTTGAACAAGTTAGGTCTTTATTCTTTGGAGCGCAGAAGGTAAGGGGAGACTTGATTGAGGTCTTTAAAATGATGAAAGGGATAGACAGAGTTGATGTGGATAAGCTTTTCCCATTGAGGGTAGGGAAGATTCAAACAAGAGGGCATGACATGAGAATTAAGGGACAGAAGTTTAGGGGTAACATGACGGGGAACTTGTTTATTCAGAGAGTGGTGGCAGTGTGGAATGAGCTTCCAGCAGAATTGGTGGAGGCAGGATCGATTTTAACATTTAAAAGTAAAGTGGATAGGTATATGGACGGGAAGGGAATGGAGGGGTATGGTCTGAGTGCAGGTAGATGGGACTAGGGGAAAATAAATGTTCAGCACGGACTGGAAGGGCCGAGAAGGCCTGTTTCTGTGCTGTAATTGTTGTATGGTTATTCCGGGTCCAGACCCTAACCCTGATCTCCCGAGATGCTGACTTGGACTTGCAAGGCAGCGAGTACTCTACCTGCTGCGCCACAGTGCCACTGAGTTGCCCATTAATATACCAGAGCTTTAGTCACACAGCACGGAAACAGGCCCTTTGGCCCAGTTTGCCCACACTGACCAACATGCCCCATCTACACCAGTCCCACCTGCCTGCGTTTGGCCCGTATCCCTCTAAACCTTTCTTCTCCATGTACCTGTCCAAGTGCCTTTTGAATGTTGTTATAGTCCCTGCCTCAACTACCTCCTCCGGCAGCTCATTCCACACACCCACCACCCAGTGTGTGAAAAAGATGGCCCTCGGGTTCCTATTAAATCTTTCCCCCATCACCTTGCAGCTGTGCGTTTTCACACTTCTATACATTTTGCCCGATGGGAGTGGGGAGAAGAGGGAGTGGCCAGGGTGCGACTGGTTCTTGATTATGCTGCTCTCCTTGCCGAGGCAGCGTGGTGTAGATGAAGTCAATGGAAGGGAGGTTAGTTTGTGTGATGGTCTTGGCTACGTCCACAATTTGCTGCAATTTCTGGGGTGGAGCTGTTCTCAAACCGTGCTGTGATGCATCTCGATAAAATGTTTTATTCGGCGCATCGGCAGAAGTTGGTGAGAGTTGTTGAGGATATGCCGAACTTCCTGAGGCTTCTACGTAAGTAATACATGCACTCCCAGATCCCTCTGCTCCACTACACTAACCAAGGCCGTGCCGTTCACTGTGAAGGTCCTGCCCTGGTTTCACTTCCCAAAATACAACAACTTGCACAGAGTTAGTTTTGTGCAGTGTTCAAGGATAGATAGAGTTTGAGTATAGGAGCATGGAGGTTCTACTTCAGTTGTACAGGGTCTTGGTGAGACCACACCTGGAGTATTGCTTACAGTTCTGGTCTCCAAATCTGAGGAAGGACATTATTGCCATAGAGGGAGTGCAGAGAAGGTTCACCAGACTGATTCCTGGGATGCCAGGACTGTCTTATGAAGAAAGACCGGATAGACTCGGTTTATACTCTCTAGAATTTAGGAGATTGAGAGGGGATCTTATAGAAACTTACAAAATTCTTAAGGGGTTGGACAGGCTAGATGCAGGAAGATTGTTCCCGATGTTGGGGAGGTCCAGGACAAGGGGTCACAGCTTAAGGATAAGGGGGAAATCCTTTAGGACTGAGATGAGAAGGACTTTTTTCACAAAGAGAGTGGTGGGTCTTTGGAACTCTCTGCCACAGAGGGTAGTTCATTGGCTATATTTAAGAGGGAGTTAGATGTGGCCCTTGTGACTAAGGGGATCAGGGGGTATGGAGAGAAGGCAGGTACGGGATACTGAGTTGGATGATCAGCCATGATCATGTTGAATGGCGGTGCAGGGCTGAATGGCCTACTCCTGCACCTAATTTCTATGTTTCTATGTTTCAAGAGCCTGTTGGCTGCTGGGAGGAGGTTGTTCCTGATCTTGGAGCTCACGGTTTTCAGGCTCCTGTACCTTCTTCCCGATGGTAGCAGTGAGATGAGAGCGTGGCCAGGGTGGTGTGGGTCTCCGATGATGCTGGCTTCCTTTTTGAGGCAGCGCCTCCTGTAGATCCCTTCGATGGTGCGGAGGTCAGTATCTGTGATGGACCTTCGATGGTGGGGAGGTCAGTATCTGTGATGGACCTTCGATGGTGGGGAGGTCAGTATCTGTGATGGGCCGGACAGTGTCCACCACTCTCTGTCATCTCCTTCATTCCTGGGCGTTCACGTTGCTGAAACAGTCTGTGATGAAACCAGCCAGTGTGCTCTCTCCCGTACACCTGCAGAAGTTCAGTCAAGTATTCGGTAACATAACAAATCTCCTCAGTCTTCCGAGGAAGAGGAGGTGCCTGAGCTGTGGCTGAGTGGTTCTGCTTCTGGTTGATTACTGCGCAAACACCTCATCAGTGTTTATCTCGCGCAGGTCAGAGTGAGTAGAGTAGTGATTACATTTTGAAGTGGCCAGGTTGAGGGGATCTAGTTGCCCAAGCTCCTTTTTAAATGACTTAACATCGGGAGCAGCACGTGTGTTGGGTGATAACATATTCCTTTCCCTTATGGTCCTTGGGCAAAGGGAATATTGGTAGCAAAGTTGGTTGAAATGTAGCGAGTTGATGATGTTTTGTCTTTTCTCTGCTGTGGCTGAGTGGCTGCTGTTTGTGTAGGGACGGTGATGGAGTCACACCCTGTTTACACTGGGACGTGCTTCACGGTAATCTGCCCGATGTGCGAGAGGGGACGTGTGAAATGGCGGCTGCAGGGAGTGACACAGGCGCGGAGTGGAACCACCGCCCTGCCCCACCCCGGGCAAGCAGACGCCCTGCTCCATGTACACCCCTCCCCATTGTTCCCACACGCTCCCATGCAGGTCCTCACATTCCCCGCTCCATGTACAACCCCCTCCCGCCACGTTCCCACCCCGTGTCCCCACACGCCCTGCTCTGCCCTGCTCTGCTCCGCTCCACAGACGGATGTGCAGGCTGCCTTCACACTGATTGCATCAGCAGCCAGAGACGTACTTCCGGCTGTGGCAGCTGCGTGCAGGAACACACACTGCACAGGGTAGCATCGCAGTAGGACCATCCCTGCAGCTGCGTGCATGAACACACACTACACAGGGCAGTACTGCGGCGAGCAGTCCACCCCGCACCTCCCCTGCACACGACAGTGTAACCCAACCCTAATCCCCCCTCACTGTTCCCTCCCCTGATCCCCGGCCGGCAGGCAGGCAGGCAGGCAGACTGTCGCTCTGTGTGAAACCTCACAGCAACTCGCCACTGAACCTTGGCCAAAGTTGCAGCCGTCAGAGGAGTCGGCCTCACCAACATGTGTGGAAAGGAAGCGTAAATCTTCACCAGTGACACACAGAGGTTGAAGTTCAAAAACACACAGAGTGCTGGAGTAACTCAGCGGGTCAGGCAGCGTCTGTGGAGAACATGGACAGGTGACAGTTCGGGTCGGGACCCTTCCTCATAAGATCATAAGTAATAGGAGCAGAATCAGCCCATTCGGCCCATTCAATCGTGGCTGATTTATCTATCCTAACCCCATTCTACCTTCTCCCCATAACCCCTGACACTAATCAAGTATCTATCTGTCTCTGCTTCTCAGTCTGATTGTAGGATCTCGACCCAAATCGTCACCTATCCATTTTCCCCGGAGATGCTGCCTGACCCGTTGAGTTAGTCCACCACTCTCTGTCTTTTTTTGTGTTTTAACCAGCATCTGCAGTTCTTTATGTCTGCAGAGGTTTAGGTTCAGCTGTTGCACACTCCATCTGGTGCCCGGACATAGTAATGGCAGTTCATCTCTCTCCCTCCCCCTCTCCCTCCCTGTCTCCCTCCCTCTCCCCATCTGTTTACCTCACGCTCCCTCTCTCTTTCGGGTCAGTCACTATGTCAAGAGTGTTTTATTGTCATATGTCCGAGATAGAACAATGAAATTCTTACTTGAAGCTATAAACAATATAATAAACGAGAGAAAAAAAAAATTAAATGTGTGTATTTATATATATACACATACTCACAAATACACACGTACATATATAGATCATACATATATATATATATATATATATATATATATATACATATACATATACATATACATATATATATATATATACACACACACATATACATATCCACAGCAACAGTTGGACCTACTTGACTATTTTGAGTACTGTCAAAATTGGGTCATGGCAGTAAATCTAAAGAAAACTAACATCATGATTTTTCAGAAAAGACCCAGATGTCAGGAAGATAAATACAAATTTACTCTCAATAGTATTATTATCGAAAACACTATGAGCTATACCTACCTTGGTCTAACTGTTACAGCATCAGGGAGCTTCAATATGGCAGTCAAAGCACTAAAAGAGAAAGCTGGAAGAGCTCTGTATGCAATAAAAGGAAGATTCTACAACATCCAATTAAAATCTGGCTTAAAATATTTGACAGTGTAATCCAGCCTATTGCACTTTATGGCAGTGAAGTATGGGGTCCGCTCAGTCACCATGGTTATAGTAAATGGGAAAAACATACAACGGAGGCCCTGCATGCGGAATTTTGTCGGAACATCCTCCGTATCCAAAGGAAAACACCAACAAAGGCATGTAGGGCGGAATTAGGCCGATACCCACTGATAATAAATATCCAGAAAAGACCACTACATTTTTGGAATCACCTTAAATCTGCCCCCCCCCCAGATACCCTCCAGTTTAAAGCCCTTCAAACACAAAAGGGGAGCCCAGAAAAGAGTTCCCTGTGTCAGTTGGTACTGAGACTAACTACCTCTATCCAGTTAAACCCTATCCAGTTAAATCCTGACCAGCCTCAGATCAATACTGATCCCCAATCACCAGTTAGAGTGAACCAAATGATCAAACAATGTAAAGAAACGTAGTTGGAACATTGGGATAAAGAAACCAAAGGCCAAAGCAGATTAGAATGTTACCGTGCCCTAAAAAGAGATTATAAATTGGCAGACTAGCTCTCAACTGTTAGAGACATAAAGCAGAGACAGACCCTCACCAAATACAGGTTAAGCGACCACTATTGGGCAGTTGAAAAAGGAAGACAGAAGAGATTCTGGCAACCAAGAGGAAATAGAATATGCGGCCACTGTTTGACAGATGAGGTTGAAACAGACGTGCACTTCCTCCTAAAATGCAAACAATTTGACAAAACAAGGGAAACTTACTTTGACAAACTCAGTCTGGCAACCCCTGATTTTAAAGAACTAGATGATACATCAAAAATAAAGAATAATCCTTGGTGAGCCTCTGGAATTCTCTGCCACAGAGGGTAGTTGAGGCCAGTTCATTGGCTATATTTAAGAGGGCGTTAGATGTGGCCCTTGTGGCTAAAGGGATCAGGGGGTATGGAGAGAAGGCAGGTACGGGATACTGAGTTGGATGATCAGCCATGATCATATTGAATGGTGGTGCAGGCTGGGCGAGGGGCCGAATGGCCTACTCCTGCACCTATTGTCTATGTTTCTATATTTACATACACACTCTATCCATGTTCTCCAGAGAGCTGCAGTGTTTGCGCGGTCGGCGCTCCTCCGGCCGGCAGGGGGCGGTGCGGGGACAGGGTGCTGCTGTTCCTCCCCTCCACCAGGGGGCGGTGCGGGGTGCGGGGACAGGGTGCTGCTGTTCCTCCCCTCCACCAGGGGGCGGTGCGGGGTGCGGGGACAGGGTGCTGCTGTTCCTCCCCTCCACCAGGGGGCGGTGCGGGGTGCGGGGACAGGGTGCTGCTGTTCCTCCCCTCCACCAGGGGGCGGTGCGGGGTGCGGGGACAGGGTGCTGCTGTTCCTCCCCTCCACCAGGGGGAGGTGAAGTACGGTGAGGGGCGGGCGCGCTCCCGGTGTCGGGGCCGCGCCGGCGGACGGAGTCGGGCCTCGGATTGTAGGCGGAACGGAGCCGGGGGCCGGGGAGCCGGAGCGCGGGGCCGGGGAGCCGGAGCGCGGGGCCGGGGGGTCGGGAGCAGGGGAGCCATGGAGCTGCGTCAGTTTGAGCGGCACCTGGACTCGCTGAGCTCGGAGCTGGGCGGCGAGGAAGCGGGGCCGGGCCCGGGGCCGGGGGCGGGCGGGGAGGCCGAGGAGCTGCACTACATCCCGGTGCGGGTGCTGGGCCGCGGCGCCTTCGGGGAGGCCACGCTGTACCGGCGGACTGAGGTCAGTGCGGCGCTCCCTCACCCCCCCCCCCCCCACAGTGCGGCGCTCCCTCACCCCCCCCCCCCCACACACACAGTGCGGCGCTCCCTCACCCCCCCCCCCACACACACAGTGCGGCGCTCCCTCACCCCCCCCCCACACACACAGTGCGGCGCTCCCTCACCCCCCCCCCCACACACACAGTGCGGCGCTCCCTCACCCCCCCCCCCCCCACACACACAGTGCGGCGCTCCCTCACCCCCCCCCCCCCCCCACACACAGTGCGGCGCTCCCTCACCCCCCCCCCCACACACACAGTGCGGCGCTCCCTCACCCCCCCCCCCCCACACACAGTGCGGCGCTCCCTCACCCCCCCCCCCACACACAGTGCGGCGCTCCCTCACCCCCCCCCCCCCCCACACACAGTGCGGCGCTCCCTCACCCCCCCCCCCCACAGTGCGGCGCTCCCTCACCCCCCCCCCCACAGTGCGGCGCTCCCTCACCCCCCCCCACAGTGCGGCGCTCCCTCACCCCCCCCCCCACACACAGTGCGGCGCTCCCTCACCCCCCCCCCCCACAGTGCGGCGCTCCCTCACCCCCCCCCCCCCCACAAACAGTGCGGCGCTCCCTCACCCCCCCCCCCACAGTGCGGCGCTCCCTCACCCCCCCCCCCCCCCACAGTGCGGCGCTCCCTCACCCCCCCCCCCACACCCACAGTGCGGCGCTCCCTCACCCCCCCCCCCCCACACACACAGTGCGGCGCTCCCTCACCCCCCCCCCCACACACACACAGTGCGGCGCTCCCTCACCCCCCCCCCCCCACACCCACAGTGCGGCGCTCCCTCACCCTCCCCCCCCCTCCCCTCCCCTCCCCCCCCCCCTCCCCCCCCTCCCCCCCCCTCCCCTCCCCCCCCCTCCCCTCCCCCCCCCTCCCCCCCCCCCTCCCCCCCCCTCCCCTCCCCCCCCCCTCCCCCCCCCCCCCTCCCCTCCCCCCCCTCCCCTCCCCCCCCCACACACACAGTGCGGCGCTCCCTCACCCCCCCCCCACACACACAGTGTGGCACTCCCTCACCCCCCCCCCCACACACACAGTGCGGCGCTCCCTCACCCCCCCCCCACAGTGCGGCGCTCCCTCACCCTCCCCCCCCTCCCCTCCCCCCCCCTCCCCCCCTCCCCTCCCCCCCCCTCCCCCCCCTCCCCCCCCTCCCCCCCCTCCCCTCCCCCCCCCACACACACAGTGCGGCGCTCCCTCACCCCCCCCCCTCCCCTCCCCCCCCCCCCCCCCCCACCCACACACACAGTGCGGCGCTCCCTCCCTCACCCCCCCCCCCCACACACACACAATGCGGCGCTCTCTCACTGTGTGTGCGATGATGGTCAAACAGCAGGGAAACAGACCCTTCGGCCCAGACTGACAAACATGCCGCTTCTACACTAGTCCCAATTTCCCGCCCAACCTGTTCAAACGTCTTTTAAATGTTGTTATTGCCCCAACTACCTCCTCTGGCAGCTTGTTCCATACCCACCACACTGTGTGAAAAAGTTACCACTCAGGTCCCTATTAAATCTTGCTCCTGTCACCTTAAACTTACATCCTCTGGTTCTTGGTTCCCCTACTCTGAACAAGAGACTGCATTTGCCTGATCTATATCTGTCATGATTTTATACACCTCCATAAGATCACCCCTCATCCTCCTGAACTCCAAGGAATAGTCCTAGCCGGTCTAACCTCCCTCTATAACTCACATCTTCGCGTTCCCGGTTTGACTTCCCAAATGCAACACGCTGGATTATCTGCTTTAAACTCCATTAACTATTCTTCTGCCCAGCTGATGAAGATCCTGCTGTAATTTTTGACAACCATCTTTAGTAGCTATACCACCCACTTTAGTGTCATCTGCAAACTTGCTAATCATGCCTTGTACATTTTCACCTAAATCATTGACCACAACCAACAATGGGCCTAGCACCAAACCCTGAGGCACAACACTAGTCTCAGGCCTGCAGTCTGAGAATCAACCTCCACCCTCTGCTTCATTCCATGAAGCCAATTTTCTATCCATTCGGCTATCTCTCCTTGGATCCCATGCGATCTAACCTTCTAGAGCAGCTTACCATGCAGAACCTTGTTGAATGCCTTACTGAAGTCCATATTTTCAACATCTACAGTTCTGTCCTGATCAACCTTCTTCGTTACTTCTTAAAAATATTTAATCAGGTTTGTGAGACACGACCTCCCACGTACAAATCCATGCTGACTATCCCTAATCAGCCCTTGTTGGTAAGCTGCTGGAACTGGGACCGCCAGGCCCCAGGTGGTCAAGATGGGGAGACATACCTCCAGCCCCCTCACCCTGAACACAGGATCCCCCCAGGGTTGCGTCCTCAGCCCCCTACTGTACTCCCTGTACATACATGACTGTGTGGCCAAGTTCAGCTCCAACTCCATCATCAAGTTTGCTGATGACACTGTGGTGGTGGGCCTGATCTCCGATAGCGATGAGAAGGCCTACCTGGAGGAGGTGGCTGACCTGGCACTCTGGTGTCAGAACAACAGCCCCGCTTGAATGTCACAAAATCTAAGAAGCTGATTGTGGACTTTAGGGCACAACATCCGAGGACGTACACGCCACTGGAGATAAATGGGACTACTGTGGACAGGGTGAGCAACTTTAAATAACTGAGATTCCACATCACAGAGGATCTGACATGGACAACACACACTGCCACAAAGGCAAGGCAGTGCCTTTACCACCTCAGGCAGCTGAGAAAATTCAGAGTCTCTCTGAGGATCCTTCAGTGCTTCTACTCTGGTGCAGTAGAAAATATCCTGACCGGAAACATCTCGATCTGGTTTGGGAACTGCTCTGCCCAGGACAGGAAGGCTCTGCAGAGAGTAGTGCGTTCAGCCAAACGCACTATGGGAACTACACTCATCCCCCTGCAGGACCTATAAAACCAGGAGGTGCAGATCCAGAGCCAGCAACATTATGAGGGATGCCTACCACCCCCAGCAACGGACTGTTCCAGCTGCTACGGTCAGGCAAACGCCTCCGCTGTCACGCTGCAAAACAGAGAGGATGAGACGGAGTTTCTTCCCACAGGCCATTAGGACTGTAAACTCCTATCTCACCAGGGATTAATTTACTGTTGTCTTTTTTTCAAAAATGTAAATACTGGTTCAGTTCTGTTCTGTTGTTTTGCACAATCCCGCAGGCATTGCCACTTTCATTTCACTGTACATCTCATATGTATATGTGACAAATAAAGTTGACCACTTGACTTTTGTCCGCCTAAATGCCTGTATATCTTATCCCTCAGAATACTCTCAAGTAACGTTCCGTTCACTGGCCTGGAGCTCGCGGCATTTTCCCTGCAGCCCTTCTTGAACATTTGCCACCCTCTAGTTTCCCGGCATCTCACCCGTACTTAATAACAACTCATAAATCTCAACCAATTTCCTGCCCAGCTTCTCAGTGTCTTCAGAAATATCTGATCAGGCCC